>JBBPKM010000251.1:0-17624 GCA_038089255.1 Austroboletus rostrupii
AGCAGTCCGTATAAGGGCATCGCGAGAAGAAAAGAGTAGTCCGTATAGCGAATCGTAACAGAAGTCTGCGGTGGCAGACGCGATGCCAAAGTAGTCCATATAAGGGCATTCACGAAAGAAAAGATAAGTTCACATAGAAGAAAGATGAATCGTAACAGCTGCTCAATAAAGTTCCATGAGTGTAGAGAACTTGATCCAGTGCATAAAGCTATACAACTGCTATTTCAATGGCCTCAGTAAAGGAAATTTCAACCATCATGCCCATATCTACCTTCTAGATATTAAAGATTTATTGAAACCAGAAGAATTTACTCACCATCTCTACTCAGCCCCTACTTTCATGAATCTTCTCAATGAAGAAAATATCTCACCTGTAGACACCAACCAAGCCAACTGTGAAGAGATGTGGTTCAATCAATCAGATTCCTTTAATTTGGAGGGATCAGATGAGTCAAATACTATGGACTTTGAGAATGCAACAGTTATCAGATGTAGCATAAGGTGGAAAGTGGCTGACTTCATGAAACTGGACAGCCTATTACTAGCATCACTCATTGACCATCTCAGAGGCAACACCAAAGCTCTAATTGTTGGGGCACACAAAGTTAGTAGTTTATTCAAATAGACTGGCCCTGCTAGATGCATGAATGATTGGAGCTTAGAAGAATATCTCTGAGCACAAATTTGGGCTGTGGAATAGGGGTTGCAGGTAGCAGTCTGTCATTCTTGAATGTGACCTAATTTACCTAGCTAATTCATCCACACAACCTCAAACATCAAAATCACCTATATAAAATAGCATAAATTTGCAAAATTGCTAATTGATGCTAATTGGCTATGAATCTTGACCAAGAAGGCCTATTTGACAGTGAATTAGGATGAATATCAATGTACTACCATGTTTTCTAGTCTAAATTTGCTGGCAGTGCAGAGGTACTAATGCAATCATCAGGAATTTTACAAGAATCTTATTTAGGCTTATATGAGCTAATTTGGGCTTAAATGAACTTATTCAGCTTTTTCGCAGCTTGCTTAGTGTTGCTTTAAACCAAAAAAGCTGAATAAGTTTGTTTAAGCCAAATAAGATTCTTGTAAAATTTCTAATGATCTTTCTTGCTTGGCATAGTAGTACCCTGTTTAGAGACTGTGGAGTATCAGCATCATGTTTATGATTGATGGCACCTGTCTTACCATAATCAGTGACATCTTCAGTCACAATTGCAAACAAATCAAAGTCATATGATGCTTGATTGGTCTCAGGCAAGGGAAGTGATAGGGGTAGATGGGATAGATTGAGAGTGCTGTGCTTCATCTGTAGTTCAGAATCTATGGTAGGATGCTTGTCACTGGGTGGCCAGTTTGAACTTTGAGTAACAAATTCATTCAATAGACCTTACATGGATGTCCAAGGTCATTGGGTCAGATTACTTCTGGACTACTAGCTACTATTTGTGCACTACATCAAGTCATAAAAGCTACTGGTCCATGTGCTATGTTGATAATTCCATCGAGTTCAAATTCACCCAAATTCACCCTGCTGATTAGTGCTGAAATTGCCCCCACTGAAATTCACCGTAAATTCACCCAAAATTACATACACTAATTGACCCGTGTAAATTTACCCCCCTCAAAATGACAGAGCGCTAGTTGCGGGCGTTGGAAAACGGCACGGGTGGAAGGTCGCTTATGTAATAAATGCCACACATTGAGGCTCGGGGAACCGCATAATTTCTCACGTTATTAACACCGGCCGAAACCCAGCCCTATTTGCCACTCAAAATGCTGAATTACTGACATCTTATATTAGTTTATGATGTATGGCCATTACCCTATTAACCCTGTACTAAAAAATTGGTAGGCCGTATGTCAAAACAGTCCTTATGACGATACCTCCATCGGTGTATGACCACTAGCAACAATCATGTCTTCTGCCGCCGATCGTCGCGCTCTACGTTCAGAAGCCTGAGTTTGTAGTACCTCAACTTCGTGTTGCAACTTGACCTGGAAAAGGATCAGCCACGACTATACATGTCAAGCCACGACACCGGTGCGAAGTCTACTCACCACTTTGGACTCCAGCTCGGCCTTGTCAAAGATCGAGTACGCAGGTGGAGGCGGCGGCGGCGTCACGAGGGCACCTTGCAGTATCATGAGCGAAATCCAAGCGCAACCTTGTTAAACATTCTGTTACCAAAGGCTGCCTTTTTAAAGACCTCTTCCATCAATTCATGGTTACGTTTGTACCGCGTAATCGCGAGCGTCCGAGTCGATATCATCTCAAACTCATCTACGGTATCAAAACTCAATCCATGAGGTAGATCGCATCGAAAAGCCCCACCTGCAGAGTCGTCATCGTCTAACCGAGGTGGACCCTGCCGCTGCTACAAATAGCCCCCCAAGAAATGACCCGTCAGTTTCTAAATACAAATTGAATGATAATGATATCGAAAACGTACTGGCCCCATGCTCGCGCTACGCTCCCGCACACGCTCTCGCTCTCGACGCCTCTCCAACGACTCCATATTACTGTTTTGCTGCGCTAGCATTGCTTGTGGCGTCATACCAATCCCCTGCGGGTTCATCCCCATAGTTTGAGGGTTCATGCCCTGCGGCGGTAAAGCCATCCCCGGTTGGTTCATTCCCATCGCTTGGGGGCTCATGCTCATTGGGCCCTGAGGCGCAGGGGGGCCAGCGGAAGGCGGATAAACTTTTTGCCCGGCTTTGTCACCCATGACATACATGGGGGGCTCGGTGATCTGACGGAGCGGGTATTGCCGCACAGGCGTATTCATCAACGAGGGAACCGTCTCTGCACATCCATCAGCATCAAAAGCAACACGAATCGTATGAAAAATACATGGGGGAAAAATCAAGCATGTCAAAAGCCACCCAGGGCAATAAGCAGTAAGAATACAACGATTCTGAAACATAACATATGGAAGAAAAAATGTGCCCAACTCACGAATCATAGGTCCACGCGTGTAATGCACAAGTGTGATCTGAGGATGACCCCCCTTGATAAGGCGATACCGACGCCTGACGCGCCAAGCGGTCGTCTCTTGCGTGTTGGGGACGAACCCATGCTTAATTTCCAAGACCTCAATTTCCTGGACGGAACGATGCCACACCTCAATTCGGACGGATCGCAGGGCGGCTGTGCAAGACACGTACACGGTTTCCGGGAGCTGGAAGTGCGTAACGTGTTTCTTGGTCTTGGTAGCGAATACCGTCATTTGGAAACTGTGCATTAGGGAGGAAAATTAAGATGGCCTGACCCTCTGAAATAAAAAAATAAAACGATCGTCAGAGCACATTGCTGGAGCCACGCCGTATAATGGCGCACCAACAGGTTTGTCGATAAATGTCCAAGAGTAGGGAACGGTGAGCGATAACTGTGCAGCGCGAGCAAGCATGTTTACTGCCGCTTCTATGGTAACGTTCGCATGAAGGCCAATATTCTCTGGAAAACGAAGACACGGGGAATCTTGATGCTGTTGTTGGAAGGACATTGTAGCACAGAATATGAATGTTTTTTATCTTCCTGTTTAGGAATGAACTTTTCCAGAACGTTTAGGTCAGCACCTATCACGTGATTGATCAGATATTATCTGATGTACAAATGTGTAGAAGTACTATGTTACTCCATCAAACACATCGAAAGGGGGGGCAACCACGCTTGGGTGGGTGCGAAGCGGCGGCGTTTATCAAAATTTTCTTGAGGAACCTGAAGTTGCAAGACTAAAGGAAAGTATATTTTGGATTCTGTGAGACTCCGAGACAAAACGTGCTCGAACCTGCGGATGTCGAAGCTAGATACACATTTAGCGGACGTTTTACTGAACGATATCCTGCGTATGCGAATATTTTGATCTTGCTCTCGTTACCGATTCTTTGAGTTTCTGCCAAATTGATCAGGGATTATAAAATCATGCACTAGCAACATGTGAGTAACAACATACAATGATGTTTAGAGCTGTACTATCATTTCTTCCTTTGTGCAAAAAACATGGTATTTTATTCTTGACACCTCAACGATATCCTCTATATATCTTGGCATGATACCACAGATATAGTATGTCAATATGCCATCTCCTTTTTTATATAGATATATGGTCCATTCTATATTTTGCTTATGTATGCAAATATCCATCACATTCACACTTCCTGCAGGTTCAAGAACTCAAAACTTAATCTCAAAGCATTGATGACAGGATGGGCCAAAGGAGAGATGAAGATGAGTGAATATCAATACACTATTAATTTGCCTTGAATAGGAATATAGTAAAAATGGCTGAAAATGTCAAATGACAAGATTAAAAGAGAATAAATGATCAATAGTAGTTGCTGTGTTTGTATAATGTCCCAGCACACTTAACAATACTATTAGCATTACAAAACCATATATTTAGCCTGGATTCATCTTATATTATGATGAATAATCTGCATAGATATGGATAATCAGAATAAACCACTACTAATACTAAGGCCCAAATCTATAGACCAAAGCATACTTGCTTCAAAGTGCCACCAAGGACTTTAGCATCTTGGATTTGAACTTACTGATAAAGTTTTAAATGCCAGGCCTTGCTATCTAAAGATTAGCTGTCTTGGCTAGCTCAAAGACTTAAAAGAATTTTTTAAAGGAAAAATTCAAGACTTTAAGACTAGAAATTTTAGCCTTTCTATCCTGGCCCATATATACCAGAACACTATATATATGTATATATATGGAATTTAAGATATAATATATTTAAATAAAACAATAGTTTATAAGTATATATATTATCCAATAGCAATTATATTCTATAAATAAGATAAATTATTGATAGATATAAAAAGCAAACCATGCTGCTAAGACATTGTGTTATACTTTGCCCAGGTAGGGTAAAGTGTAGCTCTTAGGAGACTGGACCTCCAGGGCAAGACAAATTCAGGAATGACTGGATATCCTATCAGCACACTTGTATAAATAGGATTAAGGTGAAAAGAGTAAAGTCCAATGAAGGACTCATCAAGGATGCACATCATATGGCTATGCCAGGATGCTGGAGATACAAAAGGACTTGGTGATGACCTCAGGGAGCTGGAGCAGAGGCTTCTAGGTGTGACTGATCAAAAGGAACACATAGCAGAAAGCCATATATGACAGGTACAAGGAAGAGACATATTGTTATGCTTCGACTGGGTAGGTAGGAGCATAGCCCTTGTGAGGCAAGAACCAAGTACTGGATAACCCTAGGGTCAAGGGTTTGAGGTAGTTTGAGATAGTGTCCACTCAATAGTAGAATGAGGACTAGTTGACTAGGAGACCAGATAAAAGAGAGTGCCTGGGAGCTAGCATAAAGAGAGTATGTATTCGGGAGAATACAAGGGAGAACTAAGCTAAAGTACAGAGAACCCATTGAGGGGTTTATATATATGAAGACAAAGTCGAGGGCAGGCCCATATAGTACAAAAAGAGAAATGGAAGATAAACATATATGAGTAATGCTGACTGATGTATCAGTCAGCGGAAGGCGATGAGTCAAATGAGATGAGTAAATGTGAAGGAACTGGAATACCAGTACAATAGTCACGAGGCTATATGAGTGACTATTGTGAAGGAAATATAAGTCTAGATATAGGCATATAAAGAAGGGAAAGAATAAGCACTAAGGATGAATCGTAACATTACCCCCTTAGTACATCTGAAACTATGGTGAAGACTTTTTATAAATCAAGGTAACCATCACAAGGAGAACTAGTGATGTTAGCATAGGCCACATCATCTAATCCATCATCAGAGGGTTTTGAAGAAGAGGCGTGGGGAGGAGGAGGATGCCATGGATGACTTGCAGGATAGGGGCATGCATGAGGAGTGCCCCACGTATTAAAGTGAAATCCAGCCAGAGATATAGGGAGGCCAAAGGTAACTGTAGCACAATGAGATGAGGCTGAGACTGATGAATGGTGAGAGGATGAGGATAAGGAGGGCAGTGATGGTTTAGGGGTTGGTCAATGAAGAGAGCAGCGATTAGCCCTATGACCAGATACCCAGCAGAGACATTGTGAGCATTGGAAGAAATGGCAATCAACCTGCACATGATTGAGTCAATGGCACTAGAAGCAGGTCTTATGATAATGAGGGTGGTTGGCAGGGAGTGGATTGAATCCATCGTTTCCAGACCACCATGCTTCTGTGCATTGGATTAGTCATTCTTCTAGGGAATTCAATGCCGAGGAAGAAGCTGAGAGTGTAGATGGGGGTGGAGTGGTTAATCTCTCTGCTAGTGGTGTTTTTGTTGCTATGTCCCTGCAATACCTGTCTATGTCTATAAAGAACTCAGTCATATCAAGCTCATGCATGGCAGTAATGAGATCCTTTTGAAGGTTATCCCTAATGTGAATAAGGGTTGTACATAGAGGGCTGTCCGAGCATCTTGTAGGAGAATGTTCCCCATAGTTCCTAGTGCTCCACATTGAAGGTAGGAGCAGTAAAGTGCATGGGTGGCAGAGTCTGGATCAAGATGGGCATCAATAGTGGTGGTGAACCATGAGTCTGTGAGAATTTGTTCGTATGTGACCGAATGGGTAGGGTTGACAACTTGTTCTTTAATATAATGTGCCAGACATGGAGTGTTGATAGTGAGGATGGGAGTGGGAAGGTTCAAGGTGGTGGCAGTGGCTTTGATTGTTTCAAGGGTGACAAGAGGGGTAACAGGATAAGTAGGTGGAGGAGAAGGTACCATCGAGGTTGAAAGGGAAGAAACGGAGGAAATGGAAATGGTATTGGTGATGGGCAAAGACATTGTTTGGGATGTTGCAAGTAAGGGGTCAAATGCATTGAGAGGAGAAGATGGTGGGATGGAGTTTTTTGTATGCTTGTAAAGTGGACTTTGCATTTTTAAGATTCCATTCTGGGACCCATGAATCTTTTTTGGCCATATATCCCTTCCATCAGATCAGATAGGAGCAGGTATGTGGAGTTCCGCAATGCCATATAATCTTCTCGATTTTGTATTCTTCTTCCCCTGCAATAAGATCTGGGGGTGGCGCAGGGAAGTTCTTGCCATAGATGGCATTCTTCGTGTATTTTGTAAGAAGGGAAGTATGGAAGACATCGTGTATTTTCCATGCAGCAGGAAGTTGAAGGCAATTGGAGATAGGTGATAAGACCTGGACTATGGTAAAGGGTCCTTCACGTTTTGTAGCAAACTTTGGGTTGGCGATTAGTCACTTGAGATTCCTGGTTTCTAACAAAATTTTATCGCCTTTGACAAATGGCGTAAATTCCCATTATGTTTGTGCAGCCATTGTTTGCTGTGCTAGTTCATGTGCCACAAGAGCCTCTCCTCTTGCAGTGATGAGTATTTTGAGGCAGTTCTCTATAGCTGGGAGTTTTGAAGGACGAGTTACTGAAGGTAAGGTGATTGGGTCATATCCCATTGCTAGATAGAAAGGTGATTTTCCTGTGACAGAGTGAAAGTGGTGATTGTGAACAAATTCTGCCATGGTGATATGATCGGCCCAAGTTCCCGGACTATTTCCACAGATGATTCAAAGGTAGGTTTCAATCTCCTGGTTTGTGTGTTTTGTTTCTCTGTTGGTTTGAGGGTGGTAAGCAGAAGATAAAGCTAGGTTGTAGTTCAATAGTCTTCTGAGTTCTTTGGCGAAGGTTGAGGTAAACTGTGGTCCTTGATTAGAGATTATTTTGTCATAGAGACTGAAGCATTTGTAGACTGAGTGGAAGAAAAGAGTCGTGATTCCCTCTGCAGTGACTGTTTTCTTAGTTGGACAAAGGATCACCCTCTTAGTAAGCCCATGGTCGACCACGACCAAGAGTGCATCAAACTCGGAGGACAGGGGGAGGTTGGTAATAAGGTCGTAGGAGATTTGTTGGAAGAGGCATGTACAAGAAAAAGTGATGGGTGTTAGAGAGGGAACCATAGGATGGGTATTGGACTTGTTTTGTTGGCATTTTGCACAACCCAAGACATAGGATCATATGAAGGATGCAAGTCCAGGCCACCAGAACTCTGTGGCAATGAGTTGTCGAGTTTTTAAATATTTAAGGTGTTCAGCAGTAGCATAATCATGACGACAAGCGACAATAGAATGGCGGAGGGTAGGATCTGTGGGGACATAGATACAGTCACAATAAAAGAGTAGTTTGTCACGGTATTTCCAATCCATGAGGTGAGCATGGAAAGTAGCAGGAACAGCCTCATTGATGGATTGAAGGGATTGTAGGACAAGAGGGTCGGAGGAGGAGGTAGAGGAGATCTTGTCATGAAGAGCAGCATCAATGAGGTTAACAAAGAGTGAAGGAGGAAGCAGGGTGACTGCATTGTTATCTGATGAATCATCTGGGCATTGATCAGGGCAATGAGAAAGAGCATTAGGACCAGCAAGAAGTGCACCTGGTACATGGATCATTTTGAAATCATGATCTGCGATGTCGAGGAGCCAGTGTGCTTATCGTCGATTAAGTTTTTGAGGTTGTTTGAAATACAGAAGGTTTTTATGGTTCATGAAGACTTGGACAGGGAAGGCAGAGCCAAGAAGATAGTGTCACCAGGCTTGAAGAGCACAGATGACAGCAAGAAGTTCTCGGTCATAAATATCATAATTTCATTCAGTGGCAGAGAACGTCTGGAAAAGATAGGAACACAGATGCCAGTCACCATTTTCATCAGTTTGAAGCAATATGCCACCAGTGGCATACTTGGAGGCATCAGTGGAAATGGCAAAGGGTTTGGATGAATCCAGAAGGTGAAGAACTGGTTGGGAGAGGAAGATTTCCTTGAGATGAAGAAAGGCCTGATTGCAGTCTTTGGTTCACAACCAGGGGTAATCCTTTTTGGTGAGGTCGAGAAGAGGGCAAGCAATATCCGAGTAGCCATTGACAAAACACCAGTAAAAGTTAGTGAAGCCAAGAAAGGAGCGTACTTCTTTTAGCTTTGTAGATGTGGGCCAGGATCTGATGCCTTTGAGTTTGACTGGATCCATTGCAGGGGATCCGGGTTTGGCGATCATTTCTAAATATTCGACCTGTTCTGAGTTGAACAGGCATTTCTGCAGTCGAAGGTGGAGGTGGAGTTCTTGCATACATTGGAGGACTTGTCAAGTAGTTTCATCATGGGTTTTTTGTTGGTCTGGGGAAAATATGAGAATGTCATTCATATAGATAACAATTTGTCCTTCAGCAATGAGGTCTCTAAACTTCTTGTTCATAAAATGTTGAAATATAGCAGGGGCATTTTTAGGGCCAAAAGGCATAACAATGGGTTCAAAGAGTTTGTGATGTGTAATAAAGGCAGCTTTTCATTGATGTTTCTCCTTGATTTGAATATTGTTGTAGCCCCATCGAACGTCAAACTTCATGATGATTTTGGCATCTTTTAGTTTATCAAGGAGATCTGAGATAAGAGGGAGGGGGTAGGTATCGCGGATGGTGTGTTCATTTAAATATCTGTAATCTTGAACTAGTCATAACTTTCTGTCCTTCTTTTTAAAAAAGAAGAAAGAAGCAGCTTGAGGAGAGATTGATGGTCATATTTTGCCTGATTTAAGATTTTTATCTAAAAAAATTGTCTTGTGCCTTTCGTTCATCGGCCATAAGGGGATATAGTTTTCTGATTTTCAGCACGAAGAATTCTATGAGGTGGATTTCATGATTGCAGTCTCTTGAAGGAGAAAGCAAAGTGTTTTCATCTGAAAAGATGTCAGCAAAGTCTTTGTAATGATTTGGCAGGGAAATTTCTTGTTTCTTGGCCTGGATTGCCAAGTTAGTAGAGGTAGTTAATGCTGCACAGGTTAATGCTGGATTGGGGATAAATCGCCTGTTGGCTAGGACTATTTGAGAGAGAGTGTGGAGCAGTTTAAAATGTGTCATATCACGAGCAAGGGCAATATTGGTGCAAAGTATGTCATCTTTAGTCCTATTAAGATATCCAAAGAGATGTTCATCAACGAGAGCATCAATATGGAGATGTCATGGTGGGGGTGTGGAGTAATTGAATTGCATCCATGTCCATGGTATTTGGATCACAGGTCTGTTGGAGTCGAGGGGTGAATGTTGAAGAATAAGTGGTGTTGCTGCATTTGTGGCAGGCAGCGATCTTGATGGCTCTCTCCTTGACACTGGCAAAGTGAGCGGCTTTAGTATACCACTCTATGATCTTCTCTGGAACTTTCTCCATGGTATGGATTCATTGCATAAGAAAAACTGGGATGTCCGAGGCAAAATAATTGATCAGGACTTGATTGTCACTGATCCTGGTGATAGTCACTTTGTTTTGGAAGGTGGTGATATACTTTTGTAAGGTGGGGTTGTATTCTCCTGAGTGATTCTCATAGATTTGTTCTTTGGCAAGCCAGGCTAGAGACTCACCTTTGATATTGGCATTTTCAAATGCTGTTTTGAAGTCCTTTTTGAAGTTTGCCCAAGCTCTAAGGGTAAATGTTCTGCCCATTAGTTTTGCTTTGTGAAAATTGTCTGCCCAAGTGAGGGCAGGCAGATAGAGTTGTATGGAATGGAGCCATGGGAGAGCTCGAGAATAGGACCCATCAAAGTTGTCAAGGGTGCCAAGGCGGAGTTCAGTTGGTTTCGGGGCGGTGTTGTTTGACATGTTTGGTGTAGGGGGTGCTGGTGGTAGAGGAAAGAAAATTCTTCCAGTCTGGGGTTGTGGGGTTGGACTAGGTGGAGTAGGGACCCGAGGGATTACCAGGGATCATTCAAGTTGTGCTGTTAGTTCCTGTGTATCTGAATTTTCCTGAACAAAAGATTCGTTAGGATCTGTTGGCACTTCTTCTGAAAAGTTGGAAGTGGTTGAAGGTGCTGGGGAGTCTTGGCAATGTCACTCGCCAGAGTATCAGTTCGGGTGAATGTTGGGCAATTTAGAGCAATGCTAGTCATGTCAGATAGAGCTTAGTTCTTTTGTTATGCTTCGACTGGGTAGGTAGGAGCATAGCCCTTGTGAGGCAAGAACCAAGTACTGGATAACCCTAGGGTCAAGTGTTCAAGATAGTTCGAGATAGTGTCCACTCAATAGTAGGATAATGACTAGTTGACTAGAAGACCAGATGAAAGAGAGCACCTGGGAGCTAGCATGGGGAGAAGGTGTATTCTGGAGAATACAAGGGAGAACTAAGCTAGGGTACAGGGAACCCATTGAGGGGTTTATATATCTACAAGAGACGTCGAGGGCAGGCTCATGAAGTATGAAAGGAGAAATGAAGAGTAATCATATATGAGTAAATGCTGACTAATGTATCAGTCAGTGAGGAATGATGAGTCAAGGGAAATGAGTAATCGGGAAGAAACTGGAGTACCGGTACAATAGTCGTGAAAGTATTCAAGTGACTATTGTGAAAGAAATGTAAGTCCGAATAAAGACATAACAAAAAGGAATAGAAACTAGGGATAAATCGTAACAAAGAGAGCATGTAGCCAAGATATTTGACAGAATCTGAGTGAAACTTGCATTTCTCTGGCTTACAATAAAAACCATGGCATCGGAGATGTCAGAGTACCTCCTTCACATATTTGTGATGTAAAGCAAGGTCCTTGGAGAAAATGAGAATGTTATCAAGGTAAACCATCACAGAAACATCCAGCAGATTAGTGAAAATACTGTTGAGGAATCACTAGAAGGCAGAAGGAGCATTGGTTAGCCCAAAGGGCATTACCAGCCACTCATAGGACCCATAGCACATGCGGAATGAAGTCTTCCACTCATCTCCTTTGGTGATATGAACAAGATGATAAGCATATTGTTACACTTCGACCAGGTAGGTAGGAGCATAGCTTTTGTGAGGCAAGAACCTAGTATCAGGATACCCTTAAGGTCTGAGGTTCAAGGTAATTCTAAATAGCATCCACTCAATAGTAGGACGAGGACTGGTTGACTAGGAGACTAAGTGGGAGAGAATGCTTAAGAGCTAGTATAAGAAGGGGATGTATTCAAGAGAATATAAGGAAGAACTAAGCTAAAGTACAGGGAATCTGTTGAGGGGTTTATATATGTAAAGGTGACTTGAGGGCAGGCTCATATAGTACAAAAGGAGAAGTGAACAGTAAACATATATGAATAAGTGCTGACTGATGTATCAGTCAGCAAGAAACATTGAGTCATAAGTAATGAGTCATGAAGGAACCGGTATACTAGTACAATAGTTGTGAGAGGAATAGAGTGACTATTGTGAGAGGAAATATGAGTCCATATATAGACATATCAAAGAAAAGAAATGGAAACTAAAGAAGAATCGTAACATATGTTGATATTACAACTTGTCCCTATCTTGATAGCCTTACTATACTTTTTCCTAGATTAGCCATCTCCTGCTTATCCTACCAGAGATTTCTTCACCCCTGTATGCTCCTAGCATCCTCCAGGCCTCTCCTGGGCTCTCCTGAGCCATTTCTGTTAGGCTTCAACTGGGTAGGTAGGAGCGTAGCTTTTGTGAAGTAAGAACCAAGTGCTTGATAACCCTAGGGTTGAGGGTTCAAGATAGTTCAGGATAGTGTCCACTCAATAGTAGGACGAGGACTAGTTGACTAGGAGACCAGATGAAAGAGAGTGCCTGGGAGCTAGCACAAAGAGAAAGTGTATTTGGGAGAATACAAGGGAGAACTAAGCTAAGATATAGGAGACCCGTTGAGGGGTTTATATATGTAGAGGAGAAATCGAGGGCAGGCTCATAAAGTACAAAAGAAGAAGTGAAGTGTAAGCATGTATAAGTAACAGCTGACTGATGTATCAGTCAGCGAGAAGTGATGAGTCAAAAGAAGTGAGTAATTGTGAGGGAATCGGAGTACTGATACAATAATCATGAAGGTTATGCAAGTGACTATTGTGACAGAAATATAAGTCCAAACTTAGACATAGCAAAGAAAAGAAATGAGAACTGAAGGTAAATTGCAACAATTTCCAGGTTGTCCCTGGATGTCCCCTATCAGTTGCTCTCTATGAGCCATCCAGCCTCCTCCTATCCCTGGATCAGGATCACAACCTGATCACTCTTTCATGGTTCGCATTCAGCATCTTTTAAGTGCTCTCCCAGTCCTCTGAGCTTCTGGATCATCCATCTGGCCATTCTTGATCTCCCTGGATCATGTTCTCTTCATTGAGTCCACATGGTCTCCTCATCTAGTCACCCATCTGGCCTCCTAGAAGTGCTTCCAGGTCTCTAGATCTCTCCTGGAACTTGCTCTTAAAGATCTCCCTTGAATCCAGTTGCATAAGCCTCTGTGTGTCCTTTAGCATTCCCTGATGCGTCCTCTTCATTGAGATCATGCTTTCTTTGACTTTATCAGAACTTCCAAATCATCTCCTGATTCTAAATCTCACCAGAACCTCTTGATCTTCTCAAAAGCATTAAGAACAACTGTCCTTCGTCGCTCCAGGCATTCCCCTGGATGCTCCTTAGTCCTCTCCAGTTCCCCTTGCTGCCTCAAGGCTCTTTGATCTATATCTGGTACCTTCCAGATATGCCTCCTCCTTGATCTGACTCATATGGCTATCTGCCATGTGTTCCAATTGATCCCATCACTTCTAGACTGTGTCTAAGAGTTCTTCGAGCCTACTTCAAGCCATCAGGACCCTTCCTGATGTGTCTCCGCTTCTCCTGCATCCAGATATCCTCCTGCCCCTAAATCTCCTCCTAGTTCTCTGGATCACTCTTGGCACTCTCAGTGCGGTCCCCACTTGTTCCACAGCTCTCTCCGACCATCCCAGACTCACTCCTGTCACTGCCTTATCAACAGTCATAGAACTCCGCCAAGTATTCACTGATTAATCATCAGTCCTCCTCCTGACCTCCTGATTATTTTCCACATGATCAGGAACTCCTTACTGCACATCTGGCTTATCATCCAATGCTTGCCATTGCTCCTGGACATCTCCTGATGGTGTTCCATGCACTTTCTGTGTCCATTCTCTCACAGGAACTTCTTATTTGTGTTATGCTTTGACCAGGTAGGTAGGAGCATAGCCCTTGTGAGGCAAGAACCAAGTACTAGATAACCCTAGGGTCAAGGGTTCGAGATAATTTGAGGTAGCATCCACTCAATAGTAGGACAAGGACTAGTTGACTAGGAGACCAGATGAAAGAGAGCACCTGGGAGCTAGTACAAAGAGGAGATGTATTCAGGAAAATACAAGGGAGAACTAAGCTGAAGTACATGAAACCCATTGAGGGGTTTATATACATGAAAGAGAAGTCAAGGGCAGGCCTGTAGAGTACAAAAAAGGAAGTGAGGAGTAAGCATATATAAGTAAAGGCTGACTAATGTATCAGTCAGCGGGAAGTGATGAGTCAAAAGAAATGAGTAATTGTGGGGGAACCGAAGTACCAGTACAATAGTCGCGAGAATATGCGAGTGACTATTGTGACAGAAATATAAGTCTGAATTTAGATATAGCAGAGAAAAGAAATGAGAACTAAAGGTAAATTGTAATATTACCCCCTTAGTACATTTGAAACCACAGTGAAGAATCATAAATCAAGGTAACCACCACAAGAAGAACCTGTAATATTTGCGTATGCCACATCATCTAGTGCATCATCTGATGGTTTGGGCGAAGGAACTCAGGGAGGAAGAGGACGCTGGGGATGACTTGCGGGATAGGGGCATGCACGAGGAGCACCCTGTGGACCAGTACAAAATCCAGCGGGGGAGATGGGGAGACTGAAAGTAACCATAGCATGGTGGAACAAAGAAGAGACCGAGGAGTGGTGGGATGAAGACGAGGATGACGGAGGAGATGGTTTAGGAGTGGGTTGTTGGAGGGGGCAATGATTAGCACCATGGCCAGGCACCCACCGAAGACACTGAGTATATTGAAAGAAATGACAATCCACCTGTATATGGTTTAGTCGATGGCACTGAAAGCATGTTTTGTGGTAATGCGGATGATTGGAGGGTAATGGATCAAACCTGTCATTGCCAGACCACCATGCTTCCGTTCGTTGAATGAGGCATTCTTCCAGTAAATTCAGGGCAGAGGATGAGGCTGACGGTGTAGAGGGAGGAGGGGTAGTTAGTCGTTCGGCTAACAGTGTCTTTGTTGCCAAGTCCTTGCAATAGCGATCTACATCAAGGAAAAAGTTGGTCATGTCTAGTTCATGCATAGCGGTAATAAGATCTCGCTGGAGGTTATCCCTGATATGAATAAGTCTTTGCCCATAAAGGGCTGTCCTCGTGTTCTGTAAGAGGATATTCCCCATGGTTCCTAAAGCCCCACACTGGAGATATGAATAATACAGGGCATGCGCAGCTGAATCAGGATCAAGGTGGGTGTCAATAGCAGTAGCGAAACGGGAATCTGTGAGAATTTGTTCATATGCAACTGATCGGATAGGGTCTTGGACTGGTTCCTTGAAACGATGGGCAAGACGAGGGGTGTCTATGGCAAGGATGGGAGAGGGAAGGTTTAAGGTGGCAGTGGTGGCTTCGATGGTGGCAAGAGTGATACAGGGAGTAATGGGATGAGTGGGTGCAGGATAAGGCACAGTAGAAGTCGAAAGGGAAGAAACAGAAGAGATAGAGACAGTGTTGGCAGTAGGTGAAGACATAGTTTGGATGGTGCAAGTGATGGTTCAAGTGTGTGGAGAGGAGAAGACAGAGGGGTGGAGCTTTTTGTATGCTTGAAGAGCGGACTTTGCATTTTTAAGATTCCATTCTAGGACCCATGAATCTTCTTCAGCTAAGTACCCTTTCCATTAGATCAGATAGAAGCGGGTATGCGAAGTTCCGCAATGCCATATAATCTTCTCAATTTCATATTCTTCTTCACCCCCAATAAGATCTGGAGGTGGTGTAGGGAAGTTCTTGCCATAGATGGTATTCTCGGTGTATTTCATGAGAAGGGAAGCATGAAAGACATTGTGTATCTTCCACGCAGCAGGGAGTCGAAGGCAATAGGAGATAGTTGATAAGACCTAAACAATGGTAAAGAGTCCTTCATGTTTTGGAGCAAATTTAGGGTTAGAGATAAGCTGTTTGAGGTTCCTAGCTTCTAACCAAACCTTATCTCCTTTGGCAAATGGTGCAAATCCCCATCATGATCGTGCAGCCATAGTTTGCCAAGCCAGTTCATGTGCTGCCAGAGCTTCTTTGCAGGAAGTGATAAGGGTCTTTAGGCAGTTTTCAATGGCTGGAAGTTCTGAGGAACGAATGATGGAGGGAAGGGCAACTGGTTCATATCCCATGGTGAGGTAAAAGGAAGATTTTCCTATGACAGAATGAGGTCAATGGTTATGGACAAATTCAGCCATAGTAATATGATTAGCCCATGTTCCAGGGAAATTGCCACAGACAATGCATAGGTAGGTCTTGATTTCTTGGTTTACCTGCTTAGTTTCTCCATCTGTTTGCAGGTGGTATGTGGAGGAGAGGGCGAGGTCATAGTTTAGAAGTTTCCCAAGTTCCTTGGCAAAGGCAGAAGCGAATTGGGGACTTTAATCTGAGATGATTTTATCATAAAGGCTAAAGCGTTTATAGATGGAGTGGAAAAAAAGAGTAGCAATGCCTTCAGCCGTGACAGTTTTCATGGTAGGGCAGAGAATCACCCCCTTAGTAAGCCCATGGTCGACCATGACCAAAAGGGAGTCAAATCCATTTGATATAGGAAGGTTGGTGATTAGATCACAGAAAACCTGTTGAAAAGGGCAAGTGCAAGAGGAGGGGATTGGTATGAGTGGAGGGATAGTAGGGTGTGTATTGGCTTTGTTTTGTTGACAAGCCACACAACCAAAGACGTAAGAGCGAACGAAAAAGGCCAAACCAGGCCACCAGAATTCTGCGGTGACAAGTTGATGTGTTTTAAGGTAGCCAGGGTGGCCTGCAGTAGCATAATCATGGCAACAGGTGACAATAGTATGGCAAAGGAGAGGGTTGGCCAGAACATAGACACAGTTTTGATAATGAAGGATGCCATCACGATGTTGCCAGTCTGCAAAGTGGGAACAGAGGTTAGCAGGGAGGTTGGTGTTAATAGACTGAAGGGATTGTAAGACAAGGGGATCAGCAGAGGATGCAGAAGATATTTTGTCATGAAGAGCAATGTCAATGAGGTTGACAAAGAGTGAAGGAGGAAGCAGAGTAACAGCATCATTGTTCAAGAAGTCATTGGAACATCGGTCAGGGCGATGAGAGAGAGAGTCTGGACCAGCCAGGAGTGCACCAGGCACATGGATCATTTTGAGATCATGGTCCGCAATGTCAAGAAGCCAACGCACCTATCAGTGATTAAGTTTCTGTGGTTGTTTAAAGTAGGTAAGATTTTTGTGATTTGTAAAAACTTGGACAGGGAAGATGGATCCAAGAAGATAATGGTGCCAGGCTTGAAGGGCCCAGATAACTGCAAGAAGTTCATGATCATAAATATCATAGTTTCATTCAGTTGCTGAGAAAGTCTGGAAAAGGTAGGAACAGGGATGCCAATCACCATTCTCATCTATTTGAAGTAAAATGCCTCCAGTGGCATATTTGAAAGCATCAGGGAGGGTTGGGATGTGAAGATTTCTTTGAGATGAAGGAAGGCTCTGTTGCAGTCTTCCATCCAGGACCATGGGTGATCCTTCTTGGTGAGATCAAGGAGGGGGCAGGTAATGTCCGAATAGCTGTTAATGAAATGGTG
>JBBPKM010000252.1:0-17610 GCA_038089255.1 Austroboletus rostrupii
AATCCTATTTCTATCTGATCCAATGGAAAGAATACATAGTTGAAGAAAATTCTTGAATCCCAGAATAGGATCTTAAAAATGCAAAGTTCACTCTTTAAGAATATAAGAAGCTTCACTCCTCTATCTTTCTTTCCAAATGCACTTGAACCATCATTTACAATACCATAATAATGTCTTCATCCTCCAACAATACTATTTTCATTTCTTCTGTTTTTTTACTTTTGATTTCTACTATAATATTTCTATCTACCACTTGTCCCATCACCCTTCTCATCACTCTTGCTGCAATTGAAGCTGCTGCAGCCACTATGAATACAGAACTTGCTGCTGTTTTTGCTATCAATGCTTTTTGCTTCACTCACTGCTTTAAAGAACCTGTCACCAATTCATTCTGCTCTATAGCATATAAACAAATCCTCACCAACTCTCAATTTGCTATAACTATTGATGTCCACCTTAATCCAGACTCTGCAGCTCATACATTATACTGCTTATACCTCCAATGTAAATCATTGGAAACTATGGGGAGAATTCTTTTATAGGATCTGAGAACTGCACTATATTAACAATGGCTCATTTTTATTCAAGACAACTTGCAGAGAGACCTGATCACTGCCATGCATGAATTAGATATGACCAAATTCTTTATGGACATAGATCATTACTGCAAAAACCTGGCATGGAAAACTTTCCTGGAAGAATCTCTATCCACTCCTCCACCTTTCACTCCATCTGCATTGTTCTCTGTTTTAAACTCATTAAAAGAAAGATTTATCCAATACACTGAAGCTTGGTGGTCAGAAAATAACAGATTTGACCCATTTTCCACTAATCATCCTTGCTACCACCAAATGTGCTTTCAATACCAGTGACTTAACAATGTGCAAATTGATTGCAGATTTTTCCAGTGTCCACAATGTTTCAAATGGACCCCAGAATATTGTGCTAATTGTTGCCCCTTATGTCATCCTACACCAAAACCATCACCACCTTCATTCTTATCCCTATTCCATCATTCATCTGTTTTGGCATCCTCTTATTGCACAATAGTCACTTTTGATCTTCCTATCTCTTCTATAGAATTTTATACTCCTACATATATGTTTACTCATGCAAGGCCCTACCCCACATCTTGTCCACAGCATTCTTCTTCTCCCTGAGTTCCTTCTCTAGCACCCTTTGATAATGGTTTAGATGATATAGCTTATGCCAACATTACCAGTTTTCCATGCAGTAGATACTTGGATTTGTAATTCCTCACAATAGCTTCACATATATTAAGGGGGTGACATTATGATTTCTCCTTAGTTTCTATTTTCTTCTCTTTGCCATGTCTATATATGAACTTATCTTTCTTCTTACAATAGTCACTTGCTTTCTCACAATTGTTATACCAGTGTTCTAGTTTCCTTCACAATTACTCATCTTTTCTTACTTAGTGCTGATTGATGTCTCAATCATCACTTACATATCATGCTTACTCATATTTTCCTTTTTATACTATACAAGCCTGCCCTCAAGTTCTCTGTTATATATATAACCCCTCAATGGATTCTCTGTACTTTAGCTTAGTTTTCCCTTGTATTCCCTTGAATATATTCTCTTGTCCCACTAGCTCCTTGATGCTCTTTTTTATCAAGTCTCCTAGTAACCAAACTTTGTTCTATTGTTGAGTGGACACTATCTTGATTTACCTTGAACCTTTAACTCTAGGATTAACCAGTTGCTTTTTCTTGCTCCACAAGGGCTATACTCCTATCTACCCAGTCAAAGTATAACACTACTATTAAGTGGGCACTATCTTGATATATCTTGAACTCTTGATTCTAGTTTTGGATATTTACCAGTTGCTAGTTCTTGATTTACAAGGGCTACACTCCTGTCTATCCAATTGAAATATAATAAGAATAAAACTTTGGCTAATAAAAAGAAAAAAAAAATCTTTGTTTAAATGTACTAAAATATGATGCTATCTGTCTTGGCTAAAAAACTTGAAACTTTTATTACCAATATGCTAATATGCCAAAAAAACACCAGACTTATAAAAAGCAGCCATTTTTCCTGCTTGTTTTTACTCAAAGGTAAGTTCCATCAATCCATCTCAGATATTACAGATACAGAATTTATATAACTAATATTTAGTATTAAGGTAGTATGATCTGAGCAAATACTAAGATTTGGCAAGATACTCAATAATGCTGCAACATTTACTGTAAATAGGTGAATTTTGTGTAATTTTGTATAGCATATATTGTAGTGAAGTAAATTAGCTTTAAATTTAATTAATAATTATTGTTAAAACTTTCCACTGTGTGAACATGTGATTTGTGTACAGCAATAATATACTGCTAACAGTGGCTGATTTTACCCAAATCATATAATTAGGGCCAACATTTTAAATGGCTGCTGGTCTGGTGTTTATGCTATACATGGTTATAATATGCTACATGACTGACAGAATTGTAATAACTGTTGTTGTAAGATATAGATGAGCCATAAATCCAATCTTGGTATCTAGATTTTTAGTTTAAGTCAAGAAGTAATATTTCATTCAGATATATATATATATGTCTACATGGCAGTCTTTACCATTTTTTACAATTTTGACTTTTATGGTCAATGAAAAAGATCTATGTCTGGCCATATAATCTCATACAATCCTGATTATGAAAATTGTAAAGCATTTTGTGGATTATGTAGATTATAATGTCATATCAAAAAAATGAAAATTCTGTGATGCAATTATGCAAGTTTATTCCTAACAATCCTACCTTGTTCCCATCTTGTGTTCCACCCCATTCCATACCTGTGGTTACCACTGACAAACTTAAGGAAGCATTCATTGATTGAATCATTGACAAGAGGAAGGTTGGTCATGACTCTCAATATCTTGTGTGCTAGCATGGTTATGATGCTGCTAATGATAAATGGCTCACCTGGAAACAACTGGAGAACTGTAAGGCACTTGATGTTTGGGAGAATTGGGGTGTTTCTCTAAAGAAAAAAAAATTCTTCCAGCCCTCCACACCTTCACCACTTCACACCCTTCACACCCCTTTACCACTCCCTGACATCAGCTTAATGTCATTTCGTGCATTGCTCTGGCACACACAGTGTCCTAGCTACAGTATATAGAGGTTCCTGCTTGTCATATAAACCAAACTCCTTTCCCGCAACGAGTCACGCTCACACTGTTCGTTGCTGAGTGTTTCCACCTCGCGGTGGTTTCCACAACCGTTGACTTCGACTCTTTGTTGCAAATAGTTGTATCCGATGTCCGGGATAGCGTCGCCTGCAGAAATCATGCGTTAGAGTAGAAAAACAATGAAAATTCATCCCAGCATGCGCTAGGCCACTCGAATATCATGACATTCTGAGGAAGGCCAAGGAAGGTGCGTGAATGTTCGCGACCCCCCCATGAACCCCCCCTTTGTAACAAGCGTCCTTTGCTTTTTACCGCGATGAGTCTGCCATCGCCAGCAGCGTCACCGTCGTCCAAACTCGCTGATTTGGACGCTGGACCGACAAGTCGCAAGAGACAACGCTCAGAATCAATGCAGTCAGACTCCTCCTCGATCAAGAGAGCCACTTCTGAAGGACCCCACTCTATAACGCCCGCCCGTGCCACTCTCGATGCCCCCACCTCAGATCCCGACGATATTGACGCATACATGGCAGATCAGGGCGAACATTCTATCGGCTCTGCCACTCTCATGCCCCCACCTACGCCTCCGCAGGACCCACCGCCAAATCTGACCCTCCAGGAAAAGTTCAACTACGTCATCCAGCGTCGCCCCAGACAGATGGGGGTCGGCGACACCTGGTACATCGTATCCCGCAGGTGGTATAGACGTTGGGAGACTGCATGTCAAGGCATCGTTGACAAGTCTGGCCCCGTAGAGGAAAAGTTTCTTGGCCCCGTCGACAACACGCCCCTCGTCGATTCTGAAGGAAACCTCGTTTCTAATCTCGCAGAGGGGGTCGATGTAGAATTTGTTCCGTGTGACGTTTGGAAGGCCTTCATCACCTGGTTCATCATCCGTCCTTGTCAACTCGTTCTTACTGACCTGAAGCTGATAGGTATGGTCCTGCCATTTATCCCCTTCCTCGTTCCGTAATCGCGAGAGGCCACCTTGGAGAGCTTGGTCTAGAGCTTCGTCCTCCCCGTCTCAAAGTACTTACTCTTGTTAACTCTCAATCGGATGGTCCGATCGGTCCCCCCCATGGCTATGTCACACTCTCGTCAAAAGATACAGTCAGGGCTCTCAGTAAGGAACTCGTGTCCAGTTTATCTGTGCTCTCCAGTATCCCATACAGGATATGGAAAATTCAACCTGGAGAATATACGGCATCGCAAATTGCTGCCTCAAAGCTTTCCTCATATGGGGCAGAACTCTTAGAGATAAACGACAAAACACTGGAAGAAGCGTTGATTGAATTTGACGACCCCTTTGTTGTCGAGTTTCAGCAGGATGGAAAATGGATAGCGAACCAAACGTCGGTCGTACCGACTTCAGCTCTCCCCTCTGTTCCTCCTCCCTTATTTGGCGGAGAGGACTTTTTTGGCCGTCTTGGCAAGAGCTCTCCGACAACTGGTATCGCTCATGTTCAGCCTAGACAGGTTCCTTCACCCGCACCGTCGGCAGGGTCGTCTGCTAAAATTCAAGATACGCAATCCGCTCCTTTCAAGTCATTCGGATTCTCCAAGGGTAGGACACCACAAGAACCCGGCACACTCGGTCTCGGAAACATGTGTGTGTATCCTTTTATCTCGTGGCCTGATTTAACACTAGTACGAAGGGGCAACACCTGTTTTATGAACTCTGCGCTTCAGTGTCTTGCCCATACAAAAGAACTTTCAGATTATTTCCTTTGTGAGTTCGTATTTCTTGTTGGGTATGAAGTCACCTGCTCAAACTTGATAGCTGGTGTATACCAGAACGAACTCAACCCTGAAAACCCGCTTGGGATGGGAGGTGCTATTGCCGAAGCATTCGGCATGCTATTACATCGTATCTGGGCCCAAGATTCAACCGCAACCTCTTACTCGCCACGCGAGTTCAAGATGCAATTACAACGTTTTGCGCCTCAATTTAGTGGATACCAACAACATGATTCGCAAGAACTTGTGGCTTTCTTACTGGATGGTCTGCACGAAGATCTCAATCGTGTGATTAAGAAGCCATACGTAGAGAAGCCCGACTGGGAGGGAGGTGGAGACCTCCAACTTGCCCAGTTAGCACAGAAGTCGTGGCATGGATACATGCAACGGAATGATAGCGTTATCGTGGATCTGTTCCAAGGACAGTATCAGAGCACTTTGGTGTGCCCTGAGTGCGAGAAGGTATGTTGGTGGTCACAACGTTATGGGTTACCTAAACCCCCTCCTTAGGTCTCGATAACGTTCGATCCATTCATGTATCTCACTTTACCTATTCCTGTGACGAAGAAGTGGAAGCATGACGTCTACTATGTTCCATGGGATACCGCAAAGCCTCATGTCAAGGTTAAGTTGTTTGGGGGGC
The DNA here is from genome assembly GCA_038089255.1 of Austroboletus rostrupii. Lineage (NCBI taxonomy): Eukaryota > Fungi > Basidiomycota > Agaricomycetes > Boletales > Boletaceae > Austroboletus > Austroboletus rostrupii. The sequence continues at coordinate 5,526 of JBBPKM010000252.1, forward strand.
ATTAATTCAGCAAGCTAACAATAGCCCCTAGGTTTCTGTTGAAATTGGTCGTGATTCCACCTTCAAAGAACTTCGTGCACTCCTTGGTCGCTGGATGTCTGTACCCTCAGAAAATGTTTGTATTCTACCTCACTTATTACCGTGTGCTGATTTCTAGCCTTAGCTCTTGACATTGGAGGTATTTAACAATCGATTCTACAAGAATCTTGACGACAACGTCCTCTGCGGTGACATGTCGGAAAATGACATCATCATATGCTTTGAGCTGCCATGCAATGCGCGTCAGAGTCGATTGTACAAGAAAAAGGAAACAGATCCGTTTATCCTTCCGGTGTTTGTCACAGACCTTCATGCTTCGCGACAGACGTACGGCTACCGCAGTTCAACCAACTTTGGTCACCCGTTCATTGCAGTCATCGATATTAAACAAGCACAAAGCATCCAAACGATATATGAAGTTGTCGTGGAACGTCTCCAGCGATGGACTAGCTTTGCTCGCGATCTTTTCACGTGGGAAGAAGTTCCACCTGTGCCTGTGAGCTTGGCACCGGTCCGGGATTTTTTAACGGAGATGGAGATCAGGGAAAATGGGATTGCAACGGCGTCCACTATTGTCCAGGTCGGAGCCAAAAAAGATATTTTCAACCTACGCCTCCAGGCTGGCCAGAAAGAATATGGAACCGCATACAATTCATACGGCACGAACCCACGCTTCGAGTCTTGGGAGACGCGCCTCGAGGATGTGGGGAAAGGCGCTTCGTTGCTCAAGGAAATGGATGCGCTTTACTGCGAGTTTGACGAAAACTTGAAAACATTTTATTTCGGCGAGGAAACTTCGAGATGGGAAAACTCACGATGGACTAATGCCAGTTGGACCTCGTTCCTACACCCCGAGTACGTGGAAGCAAAGAAGGCAACCTCGGAGAAGAAGAACAGGGGGCTATCCATCGACGACTGTTTGACAGAATTTACCAAGGAGGAGCAACTGGGTGAGGATGACTTGTGGTACTGCCCTCGTTGCAAGAAGCATCAACAAGCCACCAAAAAATTCGACCTTTGGAGGGTGCCAGATATTTTGGCAGTGCATCTCAAACGCTTCAGTAACAGCCGTGCGCTTAGGGACAAGATTGATACATTTGTCGACTTTCCTGTTGAAGGTCTTGACCTCACCCATCTTGTTGGTGAACGAAAGGTTGGACAGAGGCTGGCTGAAAGCGGAATCGATATTGGGGAGTTAGGGATTGGGGACGTCGAGGAACCTCTTATCTATGACTTATATGCAGTCGACGAACACCTCGGTGGACTGGGCGGCGGCCACTACCGAGCCTACGCGTTCAATCACGTCACTGACCAGTGGTACCACTTCGACGACTCATATGTCACAAAAAGCGACGCGCAGCAGGCAGTGGTGAGTCCAATGCACTGCCGTGGATGTAATGTGTTCACAGGTGTTCTAGAATGCGAACGCATACCTACTATTCTACAAACGGCGGAGCATCGAGCCGCTCGGTGGTAAAACTTACTACAAGATAGAGGAAGCCCGATCATCAGTAGACGAGGTTGTTGACCCTAGCCCATCTATGGATACTCAACTCCCCACGCCTCCCAATGAAATCGCTCCACAACCACAGAAGTCACAGAATGTTGGTTATCGGACATATCCAAAAGACAGCCCGTCGTCGTCGTCTTCTCCTCCGCCTCTCGAAGGACCGCCGAGTTTTGTAGATTCTCAGCATGACCAACTGCTGGCGGGTTCGGATTCGCCGCAACTGATGAGTGCCGAACAGACTTTTCATTTCCCCTCTTCCTACAAACCGCAAGGACTATCACCTACATCGTCGAACGAGGTCGAGGCCGACGAGGACGATGTCACAGACTTACGAGGGTTCGAAACGGGTAGCCCCTCTCGGCGAGAATGGCGACAGTTATCCTCTCCATCGCCCTCCCCGGTCGACTCTGCCTCCTATCAGACGCTCCAATTCCCCTCTCCCTTCAAACAACAAGCACTCTCGCCTACGTTATCTAACGAAGTGAAGGCCGATGACGATGATTTCGCAGACATGCGAGGGCCGGAATCAGGCAGTCCTTCTCAGCGAGAATGGCGACAATTATCCTCCTCGTCCTCCCCAGTTGACTCAGATTCCAACTCGTTTTCCGACGCAACCTCGCAGAAAAACGAGGCCATGGACAATGATGAGATACCAGGAAAATAGAGCAGAAATGTAATCTACCTGCATAATCACCCTAATGTTATGTATTGGCTGGAGTGGTGCTCCGCTGCTTATTGGTTGCGGCGAACGACTTTACTGCTGTTTATCAGACTTTTGACTTGCTTCCACATGAGCAGAATTCCTCCGTCTCTGCTATACCTAACAATTTACAACCCTACTCTTCGACCAGCTATACTCGACGACGACGACGATGCGGAGGAACAGGCTCAGATTCTATTTTACACTTCCCGCGACCGAGCAGTATCACGCGACAAGATGCTGAGGCAGGTTGGGCTTGCGAAAGCGCTTGTAAACTTTGCAGAGTGAGGGAAACAACAAAAGCGACGCGAGTGTGTGCCGAGCTAAACATTCTCCAGGATCTTCCATCCAATAGGTCCATGTCAGAACGTTCATTCGCAGTCCAGGAGGATGTTGACGCTGAGCCCGGAGCCCAGCTTTTGGATGCACGTGGTGAGTGCGATTCGGATCGACGGCCGGTGTCCCCCTTTTGAGCTTCTCTGCCATCCAGGCCATTGAACTGGCGAAGACACCACGCGCTCCGAGCGCAAAGGTCAAGAACCTTAAAGGCGGAGGGAAAGCCAAGGAAACGGATTCGAGCCAAACGCCGCAGATAGAGTATCATGAAGGTACCCTGCATGATTCTGCGATACGGGCGCACCTCATACGAGGTTACGAGCAATTCAAGGTCGGTTTCATGTTCTCGCCTGTTATCTCAGCTACTAATTGCCAACGTGTGGTTCTCAAAAGCTGACGCACGGTTCCTTCTCTTCCATATTGTCTTCCTTGGGAAAGCAAGCCTTGGAACTACAACTGGAACGATTTTTTACTATCTGGGCATGGACGTGGGATCTAGACAAGGGTTTTAGCCTCGCGACGGACCTCGGTGCGCACTCCTCTCTTCGTTGTGGTCGTACAGAGATCGACTTCATCCCTCTTCCAGGCTTACCCCTCCATCCATCATATCCATTAATCCTTCCTACCATTGATAATTTCTCATCACAGATACCCGAAGGAGTTGCTGCCCTTGTATTGACGCAAAGTCATGTCGCTCCTTCCAGCAGATATAAGAGTTCGCAATACCCCGTTGCATTGGCACGACATCTAATGAATCATCTTACTCCAACGTCCGGACCCGCTACTCTAACCGCTTCGATAACTCAACCGGAACTGGACAGCGTAAACTGCGGAGATCACAACAACCGACGGACATCACCCAACATGGAGTCGTCATCAGGCGGTTTTCTTGTGAGCATGAGCATGACTATGAACGCGATGAATGTCAGGAAGTGGGCCTGGCCATCATTTGGAAAGGGTCCCAACTCCAAGGAAGCGACCTCGAGTGTGGACGGTGTTGCCCATGATGCTGCGTCCGAACACGCTGAAGTGCAAGTTGATCAGAGCGCGTTACAGGATGCAATAGGAACTGACGACTCATTTCGTGCGGCCCCGGAGAAACCTTCGGCGCCTGACAAGCTCGAGAAACATCCTATGGAGCGGAATTCTGATGCGTCAGAAATGGGTACACCCCTCGCATCAAGAATTCCCTCGAGCACACTGGAATCTTCAACGGCTTCGCTAAACGGCTTGCCACCTGATGTCAATGCTACGGTGGTTGCCTGTGGCGAAAAGCCGCAGTTTACTTGGACAGACGTGTTCCTTGCCCCTAGTCACGAATCGCTGGTGACCTCTCGTAAGAGGGTATACCTACTCAAGGTTTGCATGATTCATCTTAGTGTGTGGCGGGCGCTCAGTCTATTTCTCAGCGCGGTCACTATGGTGTTGCGTTGCTCAATCATGGCGTGGAAGACGTGGAAGCTTGGGTGAAGCCAACCCTGCGCCTACTTGAAGACCTAGAGAAGATCATAAGCGAGGACAGTCGACGGTAAGTACGCACTCGTAACGGGAACATGCGCTAACTCTTTTTTGAAAAAATGATTCAGCGATATGACATCCTCCCTACCATCCGCGACAAAGATTCTTCAACCTAGAGACAGCTATATACTCAAAACAGGCGACTATGTGAATTCAGGCGGAGAGGCCCTTGACTCGGATTATCTGTTTGAAGCAGGAGCACTACTGGACAGGTAGAACCCTGTCGCTTTTATATCGTACAGTAATTGACGCCACGTACCAGAGAACCAGCGGTGGTCGAGGTTTTCTCCAGGGGCCTACATCCTCAGCACTGGCATGTGGCCTCTAGAGTTACCGATCTGATTGAAGACGAAAAGGGGAATTCATACCTGGAGGTGTCCCGTAAAGAGGCGACATTATCAGACGTTGATAACATATTGCGCGGGTTATACAAGGCTCATGTTTAGTGGAGAAAACAGCCGCACGGCCCCGATTATTTGTATCAGTCCGGCAATCCAACGCCATATTGGGCCGCTCCAAACACGTCCAAGTTCCTGGCAGTTTTCCATGTCCGTTTATCCCTCACAGGGTCTGTATCCGTGACTGCCCGCAAGGAACCCCAGGCCTGATGTTAACAGGATCATTGCCCCCTGGCGAACGTGAAAGCAGTGAATATTTGGGCCTTGATTTGATGTTTTGAGGTCTAACCTTGTAGGCGAGACTCTGGTTTATTTTACTTCCTATGGTATTGATTTCCAGGAATAATTTTGCCCAGGGACTTTGAGACGCTTCCTGGTCGAAGTGGATCATGCACATATCACGATCTGTCGAAGATGCTATGTAGGATGTCCTACTTGCTCGAATCGCCACGCTAAACTCGCAATCGTTCCCCTCGGTAGAGCGTTCCGCGCCTAAAGTGACGATGGTTCTTATGAGATTCTCCGTTACCGAGCGCTCGGTTGCTTGGTTGATAACGCACATCATGAAGTAACCTGTGATCATCCCTGTCACGGGTGGAAGCGAGCGGCCATCGTTATTTTCTTGACATTCCATGGGGAAAATACCTTTACTTGGTCACCATCCAACTAGCCCACGCTGAATTTAAATTAATTCCACTGAGAAGTGAATTTAGCCCAGCCCTATCTTTAACTTCCACAAGACATAAGAGCGCTCCCACTCTAGTCTTGACCTATGTCATTCACAATGAAGGCTTCCCTGAGGTTAAACATCATTGTCGTAGGCGGGGGTGAGCAAGAATCCTTTATCCCGGTGTTCATCCAATGTGATTCTCGTAGGTATTAGTGGCTTGTCTGTTGCATTCAGACTGAGGAAAGCTGGGCACAATGTCCATGTTATCGACAAGTCGAGGCCGCAACAGGTATGACTCCAGCATCCCCAGTCGCACTCACCCTAGTGACGGCTTTGAACGACAGAAGGCATGCGGTGTCCGAGTTCCACCGAATCTCACAAAAATATTAGAGGAGTGGGGATTCCGAGAGCAAGTCGCTCGATGGGGTGAACCGACCAGGCGAAGTCATTGCTTTTCAAGTGAGTTGCGTCTTGTCGTCATCGTATGGGAACGGGCAGATTGATGCTCTGGGGGGGTCAGTGGAGACGGGCGAGTTCGTCGGACACCTGTTGTGGCCTCAAACGGAAGTCTTGCAAGAGATCGGGGCCGAGTATCTTCTGATGCATGTGAGTATGCCATCAAATGTGTCAGCACTTGTTTGGTATGATGAGGCTTACATATGTAGTATCAAGATCTTCACGCGATGTTACATTCCGCGGCGGAATCCGCAGGCGTTCTGGTTTCTTACGACACACCCGTTACCAAGGTCTCTGCGAAGCCTCCCAAAGTTGAACTTGCTTCAGGTATGACGTTATATGCAGATATGATCGTAGGCGCGGACGGGCCATGCAGTATCGTGCGCGAAGCTGTCCAACGGGGTGCACGTGGCCACCGCCAGCTCAGCAGGGACAGCTTTTCCGTCTACGTGTGAGTGCACAAAAACGGACGTGCTGGCGTGTAAAAACTCAAGGGTCACCCTAGTGCAACTATTTCCCGAGAGCAATTGCGCAAAGACCCGGAGCTTGACGTATTTACAAACCCAGGCCTCGAAGGTGGCGTTCAGGTGAGACGAAAAAAAGTGGCACACCCGCCGCGTGTCCTGATCTGGGTTTGACGTGATCTAGTACCCCATCTGGATGGGCACGTCCTCGCATGCAGTGGGCTTTCCCGTGGTATGTGAATGCCACGTCTCGTAACTGTCGTGAATTATGCTCATGGCATCCGATTTCCAGCGGAATAACAGCGCGTATACGATACATGTATTTTGGCCGGACAAACGAATGGATCCGAACGATGTTTTATCCGAAGAGTGGGACTTTACAGTACCACGGGAGAAATTGCGCTACACGGGAGATTCAAAGTGGGAGGCTCGCCCATGCATTTGGATACGTCTCATCGTCTTTTTAGGCTCGAACGGCTGCTCGATCTCTGTCCTGTAGTGCAGCGCAAACGCTACATCCGGAGAGCGCCCGTGGTAGAATGGGCGGATGACTCGGGAAGGATCATTTTAATGGGTGAAGCAGCCCATCCATCGCTGGTGAATAACCCACGTTATAACTCATTTTGGCCGAGTTGCTGACGCTCGAGACAGCCCTGCATTACTCATAGTGCAAGCCTTCAAGTGGAAGACGCCGAAGTCCTCGGAGGGCTCTTGTCTCGACTACGGAATTGGGGGCAATTACCTCAGCTCGTGGGAGCGTTCCAGGATCTCCGAGAAGAGCGATGTCGTATCGTGCACGAGAAAGAGCTGATGGGATTTCAGCTTGTGTGGCTGCCGCCGGGTCCACGCCGGGAAGAACGGGACGAGTCGCTGCGGGCCATGATCACATTGGGATTGCAAGGCTGGGACGAGGACAAGATGAGATGGCAATGGGAAGAGATAAGCGCTCTTCTTGGATACAGCGCCCGGGAAGCTGTAGAAGACTGGTGGGTAAGCTGGGGCATTCTTCGAGAACGAAGTCTGTCGGCTTCATCGACATCGATTCCGATGATGACCATGCAAGGCTATAGTATTGCGGTAGTTTCGTGATATCTCTCGTTTGTGATATACCAGTATGTCGTGACCATCTATTGTGTCAAGCGAATGCTACAAGCAATGGGGAGCGTTACATATACATGTTAGATGTAGAACTCGGGTTTTCTGGCGTTGATGCCGTACTCGGCAAGTGCTGCACTCAAGTCATCCATGGTCAAGGTAGTCCTAGTTTTGTCCTTTGGAGACGTCAGACACTCGCTCGTGGCGGGACGAGAGAGACAAACTTTGGCAGCTCCTGGGCCCGAGACAGCTGCACGAGCGCGACCGCCTGCAGCGTTCGTGCGTATGCGAGCGTGCTGGTATGCATCGGAGGCGATATCGGCGACGAACTTTTGCGCGGCAAGAGAAAGAAGACGCTTTCTTGGCAAGGATGAGCACAAGCACGGGGAGCGAGAACGGACAAGTCTGCTCACAAGCGAACATCGTCGCATTCGAACCCAACTTTTTGGAGGTAGTAATCGGTGACTTCGTTGGGGATCTGGGGAGAGAAGGTAAGCGCGGGAGAGCGGGGGAAGGGATGCGGAGTACGAGGGGCTCGTAGTCGTCGAGCATGAGGAGGAACTCGGCGAGGGTGCGGTCCTTGCGTGCATCCTCGGCGGCCTGGCGGGACTGGGGGGGAGGTGCGGCGGGGGGGGCGGGGGCGGGCTGGGAGGNTGGGAGGACGAGGGGGCCTGTTGCTGGGGGGCATCGGAAAAGGACTGGAAGGTGTACGGCGAAGTCTGAGGCTGGGGTGTCGTCGAGGCAGACATGTCAGCGCCGGAATTCTCCGCCCCCCCCAGGTATATAAACAAGACCTCGGCGACTCCGCCCTTCTTGCCCACCCTCCACATCGTAAGTGCCCACTCCCCTCCACCCTGCTCATGATGTTTGAGGCATTTGGCTTTATGCGGGGGCCTCCTGCACTGCAGAAAAACAACTCAGCTACCTTCGGCAGCATATCCTGCCGCTTTTCTGATCCTTCTACTCCACCTCCACATGTCCACCGTGCTCACGACTTTTTCATTACAGCTTAATTTCGCCAACGATGTATTGTCTACCAATTCGAACGGCTACACAGCGTCCATCCTGATGAGATTGGCATCGTCAAGCGCCTTGGTCATGTCTGCGACCTCTAGAGAAGCCAACAGGGTGTCGAGGTCTGGCGAAACGACGAATCGTTTGTTGACCTCGCCCAGTATGTGTAGCTTTTTGTTTTCTGTATCTAGGTGGACTGCCTGTTGGAGAAATGATGGTTGCGTTCCCTCGGAGACCTGTAAAAATATGTTTAACCTGCTCCCGAAAACCATGGCCAGATGGCATACGTTGAGAACAATTCCGTTATGCAGGCGCATTTTGACCATTCCGCTCCGGTAGACTTCCATTCGCCCAATCACGCCGTCCACCTCTGCCGTTTCTTTTGGAGTCTCGGGAACGTCCTGGACTATTGGTGTCGAGGTCCCTGATCCGGACGCTGCGGGTTTAGCGTCTGCTGCGAAAGACACTTTGCGTTTCAGGCCAGGACTTGGATCAGTGCTGTCGACGTTCATCTCTCCAGAGGGCCCCGAGGTTGGAAACAAAGTGGATGCAAATGTTGGAAAAGGTTCGGGGAACTGAAAGAAATATAATCGCTCTGGTCGTGTACCCGGCTGGAGGCATGGTTTTATTACTGTGTTCACAACGATTGAGAGGGCGAACCTGGGCCGTGTGCGTTTCGATCACAAAATCGTTGACGAGGTCATCCACTTCGTCCTCTTCCTCGCTTTCGCTCAGATCGAGTGCGTTGGAAGGGTCCGCTTTGAGCGTCTCCGTGGAAAGTCCTGCAAATGCGTCCAGCCTGACACGTCAAGTGATGAGGGAACAAAGTCACCCTGATGGTCTGATAATAATGAAGGCTCTTCCATCTCCATCTTCACAGAAACCTTTTTTCTTTTGTCACGCCGCTCTCTCTGTAGGGTCACCGGCGCCATCCAATCCAACTGCCTCACATTTTCCATGTCGATGATCTCGATTCCTTCGTCCGGCTCCGAGTAAACCTCTTCGTCGCTCTCGACTTCTGCCGTCGGGGCCAGACCAACAAGCGGATTTTCGTGCTGTTTGTCCTTTTTCAACGTCGGGGCGGCCGTGTTCGATAAGTTAGCACCCAAAGCCGATCCTGGTTCAGGCCCTTTTGGAGCGACAGGTGCAAAACTCGATCTTGGACCAGCACGCCGGGCAGAAGTGCCCGCAAGAGCAGGACCCATCGCAAAAGGACCACTGGCGGTCATTTCAACGGGAGGCGGCCGGGGCGCGGCTCCTCTCCCTTCACCGCCTCTCCCTCTGCTACGTCCTCTGCCATTTCCCTTGTCTGGAGGCTGTGACGACTGGGGAGCATCCTGGAGCCAGCGTTACGGTGTCCGAAGACGAGTCAAATAGGGCGTACCTCTTTTGTTTCTCTGTGGGTTTACCGCGTGAGGACGGTCGACCATCGCTGACTGTGGTACTCACTCCTTCCTTCTCCGATTGGGTAATGTGGGCACGAATTTGAGCTTCTGAGTTCCCTGCCTGGTGACGTCGGACGGTTTCTTGGCCAGGCTTGCGATGGCCTTGGAGCCAGCCGAGGTTGCTGGCGATTCAGCGCTCATGGCAATCGTACGTACGTGTGAATCACGTGCTGAAAAACCCGGTGGATGATCTGACATGCCCCTTTCGTGATCTTTTATTCTGCGATGGGGGAATTCCAGCACGTTCGTGCTACCTACAATGATATCCACAACATAATCAAGGCAAGTGCCCCCAAGATTGCTTCATTCAAGCCCAACTTGTTCATCGCAATCGGTTCGTTCATCGTCCGTGATGACCGTGATAAACGCCGCTGATCGACTACGCGCCAGGAGGAGGGTCAGTCTCTGGCTCGTTTCGCTCGAATGAAGTCGCCTTGACTAGCTCATCGCTACCAGTGGCTTCTTTCCTGCCAGAGTATTGGCAAGTCTATTGATGTCCTGTGTCCATTCGACCCGGCATTGACTTGGCGCATGTCAGCGCACCTTCTTAAAGAACCCGTCGACGAACAAGAACATTTCTATTCAAGCTATTGGGCTCTCCCTTTATGAATCCCTTCCAGAGACGACCGCGGAACAAATCGGTACCGAAGTCATCCGCACGCAGTGGTTGTGAGCGTTTCCGTCTTTCTGTCAAGAAGAAATGTCACGGAGCCATTTCGTCAAGGGGACCCGAATCTGGCAAGGCTTTATTGGGCAGGAGAGTGCTCGTCATTGTCAGTGACCGCCATCGAGTTTGGTATCCAACTCAATTCCACTTCGGTGCAGGATGAAGTCGATGATTCGCGTAAAACGCTCCAGTAAGGACATCAGACGTGTGACCCTTAAATGTTCTCAATGTCATTAGGTATGCTCTTCTGGAGCTTCAAAAGGACGTCGAAAGGGAACTGGAGGCACTTCCAGAGTCTGAACGCGAAGCGAATCGTACCGAGTTTGCCGTCTTTGTCGTGCACAACAAGCTGAAGCCCAAGCTTGGCAGCTTGCCATCCGACGTCCCGTGAGTCCTTTGTTGACCGTCAAGTCTAACGCCGCATGAGTCTTCTCACTAGGTATTTCGTTGGTGCCGAGGTAGACGATGTATGGTGAGATAAATCAAGTTAATTAGCAGACAAAACTGCTGATAGAGTCCTTGCCTCAGGCTGGACTACCCATGGGAGGCTACGCGAGTATCCTGCGAGTCTTGTTCACGTTTTCGGTTCTGAATATCATTATCAGGGACATCGAGGAGCACGACAAGCTTGCTGCCGAGGACAAGTCCAGGCCAAATGGTGTGTCTTGATATGTAGTTAGAAAAAGTGACGAGACGCCTGTACACCCCCTACGTAAATGAAGTGTATCACCAGTGAATCGGTTTTCTTTTCGGTATGCTTGATTGGACCGGACCGAAGACCTTTTTCTCCGCAATCAAGGTTTGCGGAGTAAACACTTTGCGGAGAAAAGCCTTGCCTCTCTCTCACCCTTCACCGCCTCTTTGTTCGCCATTCACTTCTGCACTCACCGTGACTCGATCGCCTCCGAGTGCGACAGCGCGTTGGCTTTCCATCCAGTCCTAGTACACGCAAGCTCCCATTCATGGCCGAGGAAGTCGAGTACGAAGGATTGCCATCTAATGCGGGTTTCACAGTGCGCCAATCATCCTCGGCGCTCGCTCGGCTTTTACTCATGCATGCATCCCAAGGTCAACATGCTGGCCGGTGCATTTGTAAGGCCCACCAACTCTTTTTTTTTTTTAAAAAAAAACAAAACAGAGAGAGCTGTATACGAGCAGCGCTAACGTCTTTTTCAGGCCGGTATCACGGAACACGCAGTCATGTTTCCCATAGACAGCATCAAGGCTCGTTCGCACTCCCACCGCGACACTGCGTTGTACTCATCCGTATTCTAGACGCGGATGCAAGTGTTCGCCACCTCACCGGCGGCCGTATACACGGGTATTGGAAATGCATTTACTCGAATATCTGCCACGGAGGGCATGCGCGCACTGTGGCGGGGCGTGCCGTCGGTGATCCTGGGCGCAGGACCGGCACATGCAGTCCATTTCGGAGCATACGAGGCGGTGAAAGAACTGGCGGGTGGCAACAAGGCTGGCAATCAATGGTTGGCGACGTGTACGTTCCCCACCCCCCCCCCTGCCCATTCGTCGTGTTGCCCTTTTTTTGACGTGCTTTTCTTCTTCTTCTTTTTTTTTCTAGCTGTGGCTGGTGCGGCTGCCACGATCGCGAGCGATGCGCTGATGAACCCGTTCGACGGTGAGCCTGGTTTTCGTTCTCAACTATGGAACCTGTTTTTTCCCCATCCAACCGTCCTTTTTTTTTTTTTTTGCTTACAGTCATCAAACAACGGATGCAGGTACATCAATCCGAGTTTCTGTCCGTCTTTACCC
>JBBPKM010000253.1:0-17565 GCA_038089255.1 Austroboletus rostrupii
CTTCCCATTTCCGTCTTCCACCTCGTCCTCAACTCCGATATAATGCGGACCAACCAGACCCTCCTTGTTCTTGCCCTATTTGTCAGGGCATCCCGCTTCCAACTCCTTCCGGCCTCTTCCAAACCCCTCAATTCCTCGAAGACCGCAAAGCATTCATCCGTTTCACCGACGACTACTTTGATTTCCCTCCGACCCCGGAGCTGTCGGCGTGAAAAGGGGGTGATGAAACGTTATCTTTTCACATTTGGATCCCCGTTCCGCAGTCGGACATGCGTTGTCCGCAGTATCGTTCCGCAGTCGGACATGCGTTGTCCGCAGTATCTCCGCACGGACCACGTAGTATAGTATTTAAGGCTTCATCGTGTATCTACAGTCCTCAGTTTTGGATATTTACTCGTTTCCCTTGAACACTGTGGATCGACTTTAGTGTCTCCGCAACTCTTGGGTTTGTCTCTAACAGCTGCGCCATAGCCACTCTTGCCTCTTTGCTCCGCTTCGGCATCCGAAAGGTGCCCGAGCCGTCGGCCGGCCGACCAAGGGAGCATACTTCATATGCATGGTTATTGCTGGCATACTCCTTCTACGCCCATCATACCTACTTTCCAGGTCACTCCGGACATTGAGCTTTGACCTTCCATGTCTCCATTTCAGTGGTCACATGCTATTCCAAATCCATTATCGTGTTCCCACTCGCATCATCCGAGGCTGTCTCCCTTGAGTTATTTTAAACGTAGCATTCAATTCCCTAAAGTTTATTTCGTGCGTTTCGATGCCATTTTTCCGAATGCGACACATAATCGATGGGATAAGCACAAGCATATAAATGGATCCAGATCATAGTATCCCGCTGCACATGATTCCGGTGACAAATGATGGAAATATAGGTATGTGCATCATGAGCGTCGTGATGTATGATTGACGCATAGATCGTGCAGACTGACCAAATAAAACAAGCGAATCCACAGGTATCCGGACGAAAGATGGGAAAAGGGTCTAGAACAATCACTTCAACTCGGAAGCTCCGATCACTGCATGGTGGTGATCTACACCTGATAATCTGTACCGTCAGATCGTACTTTATCAATCGAAAACGGCGGGTTCCGGTCAAATGCACGAGCATCCTCGAGTGAGTAGGGTGAACCTGCGTTATGATGCGAATACTTGGATATATGCACTTGCAAAGGTCTCGAACTCCGGGAGTCGACTGTGGGTGCCGACCTCGACGTACTCCATCCACTTGAGGAATGATTCATCCTCTTGCGCTGAAGAGCAATACGCATGAGCACCATGTAGAACGCGACAGAAATGATCGGCATGAGCTAGGAACAGTGAATCGAAAATGAGTCTCGTCAACAAGTCACGTACGCAGGTCACTTACCATATCGAGTACGACAAACTGCCCATTGTTCGACGCGACGAAACACATGAGAGCGGTAAACAAAGTTGCGGAGACTAGTGCAGCCGAATCGACTAGGACACGGAGGATGGGCATCATCGTGGTCTTTGAGGCGCGAATAGACGAGACGTTGCGCTCGAGAGTCCAGATACGGTATGCGAGGAGCCCTAATGAGGTATTCATGCGGGCCTTTCCTACGACACAGTATGAGCTTACCAGTGCTAAGCAAGTTTGTCGTGAGCGTACAAGCATAGAACGCTGTGATCCATTCGCCGGTTTGCTTAGCAAAGACGTTCGTAGCATTGGTAGTCGCTTGCGAAACGTTGTAAACAGAACCGACTCCAGTGGCTACAGGTGAAAGTGATCGTTACCGTTGAGGGCACACTTTGCGAGGTCATTGATCTTACCTGCCACTGCACACCAGAGTATGGCAGGGAGTATTATGACCCCAACAGATTGCCATACGACGTAACAGCGATAAATCTAGATGCAGATTAGTCCAAGCACCCAAACAAACTAAGGACATACCACCACGCCGTCTCCGACAAGAGTCTGTAAGGTGTAGATCGCATTTTTGATGACAAATGTATTTTGAGCGACGTCAGAGAAGAACGCCACTGGACCACCAGGAAAGGTATTGCGATACTTCACCAAACCTTCGTCGGTGCGCACGATATCGATAATCATGTGCTTGAGAAAGAAAAATGTAGGGAAAGAGAGTCAGACACAACGAACAAACTCACCGCGGTACTCAGGATCAGGAGGACGATGGCTATCATGATCTTAATCCGAGTTGCCGTACTGAATCCATCTTCTTTAACTAATACCCATATAGTGCCAATGAACATCAGCAACGAGAATCCTGTGGTATCAGTCAGCGGAGTCCTAAATCACTGAAAGCGAGCCAGGACAGACCATACAGGATACCCTCGAGCACTGTTGACATAATCGCAGCATTGTCCAGGGCAATTCCGGCGCTCATGGAGGGACAGAGGAACAAGTAGAGGACGAAAGTTGATGTTCAAGGTTCACGACCTCTCAACCCTAAAATACAACCTACAGAAGGCTGGGGATCAACTTCTTTGATGAAATTCGACCTATGGGAACGGGACGGGTGGGAGGGAGGGATACGTACGCACGATGCATAGCCATCCGAGTGAATGGGTATCATGTAAAAGGATACCTAATCACAAGTTCCCATGCATACTGGGATAAGGAGTAATAATAATATTCGCCGAGATCCCGATCACATGCCACTAGCGTACTTTGAGAAGCCGAGTATGCACCGCACGAGGCACTGTCGTTTTATGTCCAGATTTGTGTTTATATCTACAACTCGAATGGAAGAGGAGATAAACTTGCCTGGTGTCCATGTGCTTTCACCGGTGACCACGAGCGTTTGATCGCTGGTGGCGTGGTGAAAGATTGGTGAAAGAGTGAGGGCGGAGTTAGAAGCCAGCTTGACCAGGTCGGTTGATTGATTCGCAATGCCCGTCAGCACTGGGCAGCCCCAGAAAAACAAGCAATTGAGTTGAACAAAGTGACATTCAGTCTGTTATACATCGATAAAAATACAGAGATGCACCGACGAGCGCTTTGGGCCTTGCAGTCAGGCATTTCACCAGGCATTTCATCTAGAGGACATGAAACACGGAAATTAATGTAATATCTACAAAATGGTGCCGATATGCTGAAGTATCAGAAAAAAAGAAAGCGCACTCGGGCGCCAGCCGGTAGACGTGGCACACATCGTGGTTTTGGGGTCCCATCGCGGTTTTCAGGGCGGTGACCGTGCTCAGTCGTGCATCATATGATTCATCACGTAGGCATCTGCAATGTAGTCCGCGATGCTTGAACCTCTGCTTTTCAACCCTGCGCCCCCTACGGTCGTCGTCGCTCTCTTGTCATGTTGTCATAGAATGAGGAGATGTCCAAAACCCAAGGACTCGCCGGAGCACTGTGCCACTCTAGTCGTGGTCGACTTTGCTTCCGAAGGTCAGCGGTGGGGAGGTAGTGCATGCCGCTCTACCGATGTCTCGTTATCGTCGCCTTCGTCGACTGTAGGTACATCATTGCGTTTGCCCATGCCCTCGTCACACGCCGCCAACATTGCTGGCGCTGGTACGCGGATCGAATGGCTTGCCGCCCATACGCTGCCAACGCTCCACTGGTCGTCTTCGTCTTTGTCTTGGTAGAATCTACGCGCATCATTGAGTATACCCGGGCCTTCACCGACATCAAGTTCAGACGTTGTGGCGAGGAGGGAAACATGCATTAGTTGTGGTAACCTCAAATATCGCCATGTAGCCCGGAAAGCTGTGATGGGAGTCATGGGACTCCGACGGAATCAAATGCTACATCAATGGTTACGTAATAAGGCCTAAGGTTCTCCGCTGATGGGCCGAGAATACCGGAGCACGCAGCATCAAACGGACCAGAAAGATTTCAGGCCACTAAGCTTCGCTTTCCACATGTCTGGATTGCATTGACGCCACAACACAGATATAATCGTCGCTGAGAAGTCCCCACCTCGACCTAGAATTCTTAAGTATACCGATGGTAGACCGAATTGACATGGCTCCAGCTCTTCACGTGCATAGGATTTAACTTATTTGCAAAAAAAAATGATACCACAGATAACCTGCCTTCCACCAATTGCCCGATTCCGCCAGGAGTGAATGAACTCGGGGTTCTGTCATTTCCTACGTTCATCGGGAGACGGAGTATGAACGAGAGGCGGCGAGGTCTTCCCCTGCCACAAATCCAGCAAGTCACTCTCTCCATCCTGACGTGGGGGGTCTTTGTGAAGAGTGGATCCGAATACCTTCACTACTGCGCTCTGATTACGCCTTACGTCTTGTCTTCACGACCACCGGAAAGAGAGCCACCGGGAAACACACGTTTATCCTCGCTACGACGGATTTATGCAAGTCTATCAAACTCCAATCTACGCGAGGGTCCATTCACCAAAAAAGCGCTCACGGACTAGTGTTCATACTGTCGAGTCCATTTGAAGTCTATGCTTGCTGCCGGATATCAAGGAGAGCAAATCCGTGCACCTCCACGTGTATGTTCCCTTCCCGTCTCTTCGAATGAAGCCATCCGACTATAGGAAACTGTATTTGGTGCGGCCGTTGCTTTTGACTAGGCTCTGTCTTGGGCACTCATTGACCAACTCAACCTATTTGCTGAGCTGCTCTCCCCAAGGTCTACAATTTCTAAGTTGCCTCCTCGGCACACCTCCCAACGCAATGTGAAGTGATATGGCGGTTCGGAGCGGAAATCCCGGATCACTGGTACATAGTTTAGAAGTCATCGACGCACGGTTTTCGTCTTCGCTACTCCCGCATGCGATGACATTCCTGCAATTCAGAACAGAGCGTGGCTGTTTGTGCGGACATTCATGGGGAAGGTCCATGAAGGGAACACTAACAGACTGGCTTCTCTGGTCTACGACTGACCATCTACGAGTCTGGGTTCACCACTTCCATAGGGAAGGATGAAACATCGGCTGGTTTCGAATCAAATTTCCGACTACTTCGGACATGGACTATGATCCATTAGATGATCCGGAACCGTCGCCTTTAGCTGTTGAAGTTTCCAGTCATTTTTCTTTTCTCTTGCCGCTAGATAACGAACCAAAAAGAATTCACGCATCACTTTCTGGCCTGGTCTCTACGAATTCCGTTAATCCTGTGATTGGCGTAGGCACGTATACATTTCCAAACTACATATCAGCCAATCTTTAACGCTACTAAAAATGCTGGGTTCTCCATTCGACGAATTTTCGTTAAATAAACAATCGCAAATTCAATTTAAATGAATGCGAAGGCGAGTCCTTGGCAGACCAGGACATCAATACATTTGCTTCAGCCATGACGGTCATTCAAAACCCCACGTGAATGAACGGAAGCCATTCGTCAAACGTCGCACCATTCTCGCGAATTCGCCCCACAGCATCTTGCAGAGCACGTGCAGCCCCTCGAGGGTCCGGCTTCGAGCCAGTGCGAAAAAGCTGTTCGTAAACGTCCTTGGCCACACCCGGCGCAACCCTGTCACTGATCGACCACATCGTCGCGATGATGCTTCCGTAACCCGCGAACAACATACCCGCCGCGATATGGATGGCTTCGTCGGAGAGACCCTTGTCGCCCATCGCTATCTCGCATGCGGACAGAAAAGCCAGTCCGCCATATGGACGTGACAAGCCAATCATGTCAGATAGTTTTAAGCGACGTCCGTTAGCGAGACAGAGTCCGCTGTCCATGGGTTTGTCATCATCTTGAGTTCCATGGCAGGCGAAATGGACCCAGTCTGCTTCTTCCATCATTTCCAATACTTCCTCGACCGATCCAATCAGGGGCTCAAGAAGGGTTATTTGTGCCGGGCAAGTATGGATAATATTTTCGATATACTCCAGTTCCTCATCGACGCCCGGAAGCGGACGGAGACCATCTGAAGGTGGCTGACGGACAGCGAGAAAGGTGAGTGTACTGGATCTAGCATCTGGTTCGGGAAATGAAGTGAGAGCGCTCAGCGTTGGAACATATGAGGAAATAACAAAGTCAGACAACTTGTTCCCAGGTTGTAAATGCTGCTCATCATAGAGGCCAGCGGCATGGATGGGAAGAAACGTAAATGGACCGGTTGGACACCAAAATATGCGCGATGATGTACCAGGAGTCTTTGGAGATATAAACCAGTGGTTGGGTGGTGGAAGAGTGGTACGCACCGAAAACCCGAGCGCGTCCAAGACGGGCTTGGCGACATGTTTCCACAGCGTAGACAAAATGGCTTTCCACTTCTTGGAAACGTCTCGCTGAACGGGGTTCCCTTCCCGGAGAACCAAATTTTTCATTGATGTCTGAAGTCCTTGTGATCGCCCTAGGGTGATGTTCTGAAGAGGAACATGGATCACGTGATCTACGCTGGCGAGAAGAATTAATGCGTCACAGCGTTTCTCTGCGACATTGAGAATGACCACGGGTCCGGCGTGGGCAGAGTTGCGAAGCTCTGAAAATTTTTTATGAAACAGGAACCGTTCGAAACCAGGAAGTCCTCGGATCTCCTGCAATAATTCGTCTCGCTCGATGGCCAGCCCATGGTGTTGGTCAGCTTCCTGGACCAGAGACTTCGTTTCGGTGATGTTTCCAATATCGTGAGCACGGTCCGAAATCGAGGCTAAAGATTTTTCGCGTGCAGAACCAGCATGCTCTAACGCAATTGACAATTCTCGAAGCCGATTAGCACGCTCCGAGTGGACAGACGCTAACTCTTCGTATGAATTGCGAAGATGGAAATGTTCACCCCAGATGACTGAACGTCCTTGCTCAAGCACCTCCACAGCCATCTGTGTGTTTCCAGAATCCAAAGCTGATGCCGCTGCTTCCCGCACTACATCAGCACCAGTCAGAAGTACATGATAACGGTCTGAGAGTGGAACACCTATCCATGCAATTTGAGGAAGCAGATCAATAGCACAAGAATATGCATCGACAAGGGATGAGTGACCCGAAGCACGAGCACAGGAAATCCAATTCTTCGAGGCAGAAAGTCGAGAACTAGGTGCACCCATGGAGGCGAGAGCGGCTTGTGAATAGGTTGAAATTGCCCGGTCAAGGTCACCAGAGTCGGAGAGGTAATCATAACGAGCTTTAAAACAATCGCCAAGATTGTCCAAAAAGGTAGGTTTATCCGGATGGCAGTCAGGAGTGAGGTTGCAAGCACCCTTCAACAGCGAAATAGCTTGTTTCAGGTCACCAGGCTCCCCGAGATGCCTAAAACGAATTCTGAAGGCGCGACCAAAACTGGCCAGACTGCCAGGTTTGGCGGGATGGTCGTCAGGAACTAGGCCAATTACATCCATGTGCATCGAAATTACTTCCTCCAAGTCGCTGAGTTCCCCAAGGCGCTCAGAACGAACGATTAAAGCATTACAAAGATTGTTCAGCAAGAGAGGTTTGCGCGGATGACCACTAGGAACTAGGCTAATGGTATTCCTCAATCTCAAAATCGCTTGCTCGAGATCGCCAAGTTCCCCAAGACGATTATAACGGGCATAAAAGGCACGGCTGAGATTGTTCAGCCAGAGCAATTTATCAGGGTGATCATCTGGAATGAGGTCGACAGACTCCTTGCCCATTGATATTGCTTGCTCCAGGTCATCAAGCTCGCCGAGGCGCTCAAAGCGAACTAGGAGGGATATACCAAAATGACTCAGACTGCCAGGTCTGTGAGGGTGATTATCGCGAGTCAGAGCAACAGCATCCCTGAACCTTGCTATAGCTTGCTCTAGATCCCTGAGCTTCCCTGTGTTCTCGAAACGAGAGAGGTAGGAATTTCCTAAATTGTTTAGGCTCCCGGGTTTGTGAGGGTGATCATCGGGAATGAGCTGAACGACATTCTTCAATGTAGAAATTGCGTGCTCCAAGTCATCAAGCTCTCCAAGGCGCCGAAAACGAACTCTTAACGCGTTTCCGAGATTATTCAAGTACGTGGGTTTGGAAGGAAGATCATCAGCAGTGAGAGTAACAGCAACCTTCAACATAGATGTTGCTTGCTCTAGGTCACTGAGTTCTCCAAGGCGTTCGAAATGAGTGAGGAAAAATTGGCCAAGATCATTCAGATAGATAGGCCTGTCGGGACGACCTTCAGGAGTCAGTTCAACGGCATCCTTAAGCCTTAAAATTGCCTTCTCCAAGTCTTCAAGCTCTCCGAGGAGCTCAAACCGTGCCCATAGACGCTTTCCGACAGTGGCCAAAAAGTGAGGTTTGCGGGGATGACTTTCAGGAGTGCGGCCGACAACATCCTCCGACAGTGAGATTGATTCATCCAGGTAGGCTAACTCCCCGAGATGCTTAAAACACGCCCAAAGGGAATTGGAAAGATTGTTTAGGCAAAGAATTTTGTGGGGATGAACATCAGGAGTGAGTTCATTGACGACTCTTAGCGTCGAAATAGCTTTCTCTAGGTCATCGAGCTCTCCGAGGCGCTCAAAACGAATTTTGAGACAAGTACCGAGATTGTTCAGAAAGCCAGTTTTGTGAAGATCATTGTCGGAAACGAGGCTGACAGAACTCCGGAACTTTGAAATAGCTTGTTCTAGGTCATCAAGATCCTTAAGACGCTGGTAACGGATGACGAAGGCGTGACCGAGATTGCTCAACCATTGAAGTTTGCGAGCGCAATCGTCAGGAGTAAGGTCGATGGCTTCCTCGAACTTGAAAATTGCTTGCTTCAGATCGTCAAACTCCCCGGACTGCTTGAAACGAGCGAAGAAGGAGTTGCCAAGATTGTTAAGACGGCCAGGCATCTCAGGATGACCACGTGGGGTAAGGTCGACAGCGTCTATCAGCTTCTTCGTCGCCTGCTCCAAGTCACTCAGTTCCCCTAGGTGCTCAAAACGAGAGAGGCAGAATGTGCCTAAGTTGCTAAGGCGGGAAGGTCTGTCTGGGTCACCGTCGGGGGTCAGGTCAACAACCTCCGTCTGTTTGGAAATCGCTTGTTCCAGGTCACCGAGTTCTCCAAGGTAGATAAAACGATCATGCAAAGCTGCACTGAAATCTACGAGCCCCGCGATGTATTCCGCCCCTGAGATCGTAGTGGATGAGAGGAATGCTTCCAAAATTGAGATTGCTTGTTGAAGATCGTCTAAACGAGCGGACCGTTTAAAGCGTTCTACAAGCTGCTCACTCAAAGCCAATGGGTGTGTAACTGGAGTAAACCAACCATTATAAGTGATTGGAAATATGTAAAGGGATAGATTTCGCACCAGCAGTCTGGTCTGTCTGTAGGGCAGAAGGCTGAGAGGAAGAGGATCTATCTTGTGGTTGATCCCCAGGCGCTAAAGTAGCCACATTTTCCTGTATCTGCGACTCGGGAATGGAACTGAGGCCTGAGAAGGCGGGCCCATGCATATCGGACTGAGGATGAGGTTAGTCACGAATAAGAGCAGAATAAATCTGGATCCTACGGTTGAGATGGCAGTCGACAATGAACTAGTAGGAAAAAACTACAGAGCAGGGGGGCACCAGGAGGGCTGTAAGGAGGCCCATATCGAGCTGAGCGCCGAAGTGTCATTGCCGGTGATGCCAATCGGCGCGCTGGGCCGGGCGGATAAAGGTTTTTCCCACGAGTACAGTTGTGCATGATCCCAAGCATCGTTAAAGACAAACCCAAGTCTAGTGAAGCCGACGACTCAGTCCCGCTGGCTCAATATGTTTCTGTCCTTGGTGTACACCTGATCCTTGTCGGATTCACTGCGTTGTACCTTCCCCAGACAACCCGCTCTTTCGTGCCTCTCGCTGCCCGGAAAACAACGGACAGACAACAATCTGAATTCATAGAAGCCCTGACCATGAACCCATCGTTGACCCTGGGCTGGGTATGTGTTGGGCTTGCGGTCGTGGAGGTTTGGTGGGCAAACTGGATGTGGAACTGGTCTTTCAATCAATCTGCCATTAAGGGGACTGCAGACGAAATAAAAATTGAGCGCATGCGATTCGACGGGTTACGCTTGGCGGTGCGCATTCATAGTCTTCTCGGTCTTCGCTCGCTCATTTGACTGTTTCTATGTACGGTGTTTAAACTTTAGAAGTTGAAGGATGCAACCGTATTCACCGTGTGTGCTGCCGTAGCAATATACCTTGTCATCACGGCGTTTGGTGCGCCGCTCACGACGTAAGTCTTTCGTGCTGAATGCTAAGTCGTCGCTGAACCCTTTATGTGGAGTCACGTCTTGCAAACTGCCCTGCTATCTCTGGTGGTGGGCATCCTAACAGCCTTTACGCCTGCCTTCATACTCGGACTTCCTTCCTTCACTTCAGACGCTCCGTCGTTGATCAAGAGGCTGACCTGGACACGCCTTTTTGTTGAACTATCGTGAGTGGATTTTAATGGGTTTTCTTTTGTTTATGCAAACACTGCGCCCTTCAGGCCGAGGAATACCATCGAATGTGCGATGGTCTATCCAGGAGTTGGGACGTTCGTTGGCGGGTGGCTTGGTACTATCCCCATTGCACTTGATTGGGGCCGCCCCTGGCAGGTATAATAACGTCCTTCTCTCTGCCCCTTCCATTTATATAATTTACTATAGGCTTGGCCTTTGACTACGCTCTTTGGGTGTATTGGAGGATATGTCCTGGGCTCACTTTCTGCGCTTGCGTTGAGCATAGCTAGGTATCTGGCCACGGAACATCTCCAATCACAGCCACCTAAAGTCAAAAATAAGACAAATTGAAGTTAAAAAACTGACAATACTCACAGAAAAAAGATCTAGTTGGCTTTTGGCTTATTAATGTATTTAGCAGTCGATGAATGTGGAACCCTTTAAAATTACGCCAGTTGTGGTCATTCACTGGGCTATTACCCGTCGCGCGATGTACGTTTGCTGTCCATGGTAAGCACGTGAAAGGGGCCATTGTCTCGATCAAGTGTACAGAGCCAAGTACATACCAACGACCCACTCAGTTCAAGGTCTATGCTCCAAGATTTGAGTTCCTGACAGCGAAATGAACGCTGTGGGGCATCGGTTGCCATCCTCAACTATGTAACATAGTTGTCGTAAGGTGCCAGGACCACACCCAGCGATGACGTGGCAAAACTTGATGCACACGAAAGGTAGGAACTGAAAACTATCCCCATCTTGATGACCGAAACATCAATAGGGTCATGTGCATATACAAGACGTAAAAGTGCAGGATGTCCAGTGAGAGGGACATTTGTATTCCGACTTATATCACGCCGCAGTTTTATGGTTGGATACGACCGAGCGTGGCCCGTTGAAGCCGTTCTCCCTGAACGGTTGTCCTCGATGCATCTTTTCCACATGCGTATGCCCAAACGGCCGTCCTCGATTCCGCAATAAACGCCATGACAATGGGAAGCGGCATGCGCGAAAATTCTATGTCTTCCTCCTCAAAACTGCCAGGGATCTGGAACTTGTTCCACTGAACTGTTGTTGGATTCTGCAATTCATCTGTGGTTATGCCGAGAGAATGACACAGTCGAAGGTAGGAGTTGTAATCTCTGAGATAGAGCTTCCCGGCGAATACGTTAGACTGGTCGATCAGATCCCAGGGAGGCGTCCAGTTGGAGCGTAACGTGGGGATGGAATATGGCAGGAGATCATCGGATGGTTTCGTGCGTAGAAGGCAGAACGCGTACGCATGGAGGTGGACGTATTCGCTCGCATCTGATATCTGCAAGCGAGGTATTAATTTCGTATGGACTTGGTGAGACGCAGCCATGATCCCAATTGCCGGAGATGTCTCATTCGACTGGGCGTAGATACTGATCTATGGTCCCACGTGTGGACCCTGCTTTGATCTTATCACAAAAGTGTGACGTGGCAAAGGCAAGCGGACTCCAAACGTCTGCCTCGCGGGCAGAGGCGGAACTCTTCTCGAGCGTGGTGAATATGGGATGAAATGCACTGTTGGGGTGTAAATGTGAAATGACGCCACTCTTCACAAGAGCAACGTGTGGATGGAGAAAAAAATTTGCCAATCTTGCCTCGGGAAGAAGCTCTATCTCTCTTTCACGTTGTCGTTCCTTGTGGACCTCTTGTTCTTATTCCTCGTCCATCTGTACCGACAGAATAGCCATATCTTTTCAGCGTTGTTGAATTCCCGAACGCTGCGAAGACAGAGATGATGCACTTGATTCGTTCTTATTAGCTTTGTAGGTTACACAAAGATCCTCCAGCGACTTGCGTTCAGGTTCTATCCACGTGTCCAAGAGTTGCCTCCGCCCTTCCACAAAGTCATTATTGCAGAAACGAGTCCAAGCGACATGTGTCGATTTATGACGCATGCCTTGTTATGCCCAGCGTGGAGCTCGCTGGCTAATCTCGTTCCACACCGTAGTGACTTGAGAATCCCCATTCAGTTTCCTAACTGCTCAGATCAACCTCGGGAAAAACAAGCAACATAACAGAGTGGCCCGTGGCCCGGTTTGCACATTCGTATGCAACCTGAAGTTTGCGGGTTATAGGAATAACAAATGGATCGAAGCAAACCTTGCACAAGGTGATCTTTTGTGAACTTGACGCACAGTGTGACTGCTTCCCTCGAGCCAACGAGTAGTTTGATGTCAGTTTGTGTGTGCATGCCAGTTCCGAGTAGACAACGCAACGGTATGGTTGTTGAGAGAAGGGAGATCTAACATCACGCTTCCATATCGCATGAGCTAATTCGTCGACCTGGTTGGAAAAAAAAGGGGGTACCATACAACGTCGCGAGCATTGAACATCAAGTCAGGCCTCGACATCTTTATGATTGTCAAAGGGGAGTATTTGCGCACCAGTGTCCATCAGAACGCGATTTTCTGGTCGTTGCCTGTTCATAATTTCCAACCATACGTGGTCTCTTGGTTTTTGTTGTCAATCACCATATAGAAGTTGCTCTTGGGTTGAAGTAGACACAAGAAGATTCTGGCACTTGTTCTTTGTTGATGCTCTAGGTCGCACTGAGCAATAGACTGCATTGGCAGCAACCACCGGTCATCGAAAACCCTGTTATTTGGCCAAGCAATTAGCAACCGCGGCGGAACGGAATTAACTATGAAGTTGCTCACCTGTGATCATTTTTTCACCCCGTTTCTAAATCCCAGCGGAACACAGATAACTTTCAAGAGAAAGCTTTCACCTCCCAAGGACAAACTACTCGGCGTAAAACATAAAAATCTGTGGCTCGCTGATTCTGAGAAAAGAGTGTATACTAGGAACTTGCGTGTTTTAATTACGTGCGATGAGTATGGTATCCGTGTAAATTGTCATGAAAGAAAAGATATCAAGAAGGTTTGGATCGAGGAAACGACGCCCAACTCCATCACGCAATACCAAAATAATTGGCTGAAAACAAGTCTCGCATCATCATAAAGTTCATGAAAAATTATCTGCATCAAACCCTCTCAGAATCGAAAAATGCCACCAGCTGTCCGACAGCGACCTTTTTCCCTGCGCTCACCAACGGCTTGGCGTCCTTCGTCTTGTCCGACCTCGACTGCCGGCGCAACACGAGCGGATCGACGAACCGGCTGGGCTGGTGGTCCCTAGCGCCAACATCCGCGCGCAGATCCGTCGACTGAGACCGCAGACGATGTCTCGACGGCGCAGCTTTGTTGCTCTGCAACGACGGCGCGCCATACGTCGATTGTGCCCTCCCGCGCGGACTCGTCGTCGAAGTCGAAGCCGCTCCCATAGTCCCCGCCGCCGGTTGCCCAGACCCAGACCCGGCGGGCCGCTCCTCCGACACCGAGACTCCGCCCACGAGCCTCGCAGTCGCAACCATCCGTGTAGACCCCTTCTTCCCGACCGTCTCGCTACGTTCTTCATCATCGTCCTCGCTGCTCTCCGTCGTCGATGAAAAGTAGGCAGTGCCCATGGTCGTCTTGGTGCGCTCCCGCTCGTACTCAGCCTCTACCTCGGGTGGGGCAACGATCGGCCCACCGAGCGCGACGGTGTAGCGTTTCCGGCCTGGGAGGGGTGTGGGGCTGACGCTGCCGCGTCGGGCGTTGAGGATATTCGGGGGTGGGAGGCCACTTGGGATGGGCGACATGGTGCGCGCAGGGGGAGAGGTGGAAAACTCCGTGGGGGGAGACATGGGAGGGAGGCCCGAGATAACCATTGACGTGGGCCTCAAAGGCGCAGGAGGCGAGCTGGCGGGTGTATGTGTGGGGGAGATGACATCTCCGGGGCTCGCGTAGTCGCCTGTGGGGTAGGGGAGGCGCGTACCGGATCGAGAGGAAACGTTGGAAGAGCCGAGGCGGGCAAGAGGGGGGCTCGTGGACTCGCGCGCCGTGAGTGAGGGTACGCGACGGGGAGTGGACAGGATATCCGTGACGGGAGTGCATATTCCGCTGTCCGGCGGGCTGGTGGACGACACTGAGCTGAACGAGGAATCGTGCGTGCTCGCGATCACGGACTCGGTGGGAGGGGCCGAGCGCATCTCGGGTGAATCGCGAACGGCGGTGTTGGTGGATAGGATAGCAGGGGATGTCGCAAGACGCGCCATTTCTCGCCCGAGCTCGGTAATGCGTCCCTGCAGCTCGGTGATGTCGTCTCTGATCCCCCCAAGAGCTGCCTTCGAGGGCTGTTCGACTTCGGATTTTTCTTCGGCACTTTCCTTTTCTTTGCTGCGCTCGTTTTCCTTGTCGACAAGCCAACGCTCGACGTCTCCCATGCGCTCCTCGAGAGCACGCACATGGGATACAGTCCAGCGCTCAAGCTTCTCAAAGCGTTTTGCGACGGCCAACAACGTCCCCGGGACATCGAGAGACCCAGAGGAGGAAAACTTTGCGTACATGGGGGGTTGTTCACGCGCGGGAGATCCACCAGGGGATGTGCCCCGCTGGAGCGATATCGGGGAAAGATTAATGGGCTGAGAGGCGGGTGCAGGTGAGAGCCTTGCGGGGGTCTTGTTCGGGGTAGGTGGCGCAGGAGAAGAAGACGCTTGGGGAGTAGAGCTTCCAGGAGGGATCTTCAGATTGAGCGACGCGGCGTCGGCAGCGGGGCCCTTTCCCTTCGCGACTACCCTTTCGCTTGAACGTGACCGAGCCTCCTCGATGACTTGCTGGGCGGGCGTGAGGGGTTCCTTTTCTTTGGTAGGTGTAAGTCGCGCCTTGGCGGCCTGCCACCAACTCGGTGTGCCCTCCCTCGATGGGGCGGGCGAGGGCGTGTTCGGCAGGGTCTGAGATCGACCACGAGGCTGCGGCGGCTGCTGTGGAGAGCCCGAGTTCATCATGGCGAGGACGCGATCCTCCATCGCGCGCCGTTCCTCTGCCTCTCGGGTGAGTATGCGCTCAGCTTCGCGTCGGCTGCGATCGCGCTCGCGCTGTGCCTCTGCTTCGAGTTCAGCGTCGGAGGGGAGGGCACGGTTTCCGGGCGCGGGGCTGATGAATGAGCCAACCCGGTGGGCGAGGCTGGCCGCGAACTGGGTCACGGAGGCGGGGGGAGACTGGCTGCGCATCCACGCGCGACCAGGGCCGTCGTCGTCGTCGTCGTCATGATCGTCACCGGACTGGCTGTCTGGCGAACCTCGTCTTGGAACGTAGTCGTTGCGGAGCGGCGAGTGGGGTCGGCGGGGAGAAGGCGGCGGGTGTCCAAAGACGGGTTCTGGCTACATTTGCCGATCAGCAGCGCATCCGCCGTGCGAGCGAGAGTCGCACCAGGTTCAGAGATGCCGGGGGCGGCAACGATGGCGCTGTCAGACGGCGCTGTTGGACGAGTCTGGACTCTGGGGACGGTCGTGGGGAGGCGAGGGCGTTGAGGTTGGCGATGCTTGGGGACAGCGACGTTGTTGAAGCGGTGTTGAGTGACTGCGATGACATCGTGGAGCACGGCGGGCGGGGCGGCGGCGGGGCGGCGGGGACGACGTCGGCGGTGTGTTGGGCGGGGAGATTGCAGTCAGACTGCACGATAGCGGTGGGAACAATATTCCTAAAAGAGATACGCTTGATTGGGGCCTGTCAGGAGAAATTTTGGCGCGGGGAGCGGCGAGGTCGGCATTGACGACGAGGTCGCTGCGGGTCTCGAACGCTTCTTCTGCGATCCATGACCACGACGACGAGCGGACGTCGTTCATGGATTTACGACGCGCAGAGACGTACGTGCTTGACTATGCCTGACTTTGCCAGACTCAGCAGCATCTGTCCAGGCTGGAAACGCTCTCTGCCTACCTGCAGCAACAGAGAACCCTGCTTGCGCGAGCACAGGCCGACATCGAGAGGCTGAAAAAACTCAAAGCAGAGTCCCCGGAACAACTGACGAATCGCCACACTCAGGTATTCGTTCCTTTCCCGAATTCCGCGTCGTCGTGACTCTTGCTAGGAGAATACTTGCCAGCTATTCACAAGCGAAGAAAAGATATCTTTATTGCATGACTACCATCCTGCACAGTCCTTCCCAGCCAACATCGACTGGGAGCTGTTTTCGTCAAGTGGTCCGCGCTCGCTGCTATATGCGTGGCCACCTGTCGTGCTCACCGTCTCTCTCCGGTTACAGATGCTACCCCTCTTCGTACCCTTGCTATTCGAACGCGCATCGATCACACCCAACGCAACGTCCCCTCTAATATCCAACAGTCATCGCTCTCTTTTCTTCAAAAATTCGTAAAGGACGCACGTAAGGTCATTCTCGACCCCGTACTCGAAAGCATATCCCCCTTCTCTGACACCGTCACTCTTCCCAACCCTAACAACATTTCTAATTCTCACATTATCTCGTCGTCGACCGGCCATAATCGTATCCCCACCCTCACTTTACCACGCTCTCTCTCTGAAGACGAAGACGACCACCCACAGACACCAGCTGCTCTGAAAACTGTCACTGCCGTCCGTAAACGCGATCGCACTCGCACAAAGACAAAAAAACGCAAGATCAAACCGGATTTGATTGTCGGATGCAAGGTCGGCGAGGAAGGATTCAATGGCGTGTCCGACCGACATGACGTTGAAGACGAGAGTGTGGTAGTGGACGTGAGCTTGGAAACGCCACCATCTTGCATTGCTACGCCACTGAATGGCAGTCTGGGCTATGTGGACGTCGGCAATGACGATGTCGTCACCCTCAAAGACACAACGCCATGCACCAAGGTAGCAGATCTGCCAAATGTCGTTCCCCGACGGAACTGCGCTAACCAGCCATCACGCACACGTAAACCGTCCGTGAAGCTCCAATCTCTGTCGTCGGCGGGGCTGAAAAATGGGCAGTCGACCACCCCACTTTCGCCGATGCCATATCAGAGCTTGGGTAAGCGCTGTCGCGACGCGGAGATTGACGATGTGCCCCGTAAACCGAAGGCGGAGCCGCTGTCTGTGTCGGAGGTGAACGCAGAGATGGACAAGGGCAGATCTGAAACTTACAAGCAAGCTTGGACCGTATCTGAGCAGCATCTTCTGGAGCAGCTGTTGGAAGAGATCCCCGAAGGAGAAAGAAACAGGTACGTGTTCCTGCGGGTCAGTTCTGACCGGCAGACTCATGCGGTGGCAGATGGGCGAAAATCTCGCAGGCCATGGGGGGACGGCGGACACCGAGACAGGTCGCCAGTCGTGTGCAAAAGTATTTCGAGAAGCTGAAACGTTTTGGGGTGGGCATAGACAACAAGGGGAAGACCAGGTCATAGTTGGATACTGTGCTGTAACCCTAACCCTAGTTCAGGGCAAGGACCATG
>JBBPKM010000254.1:0-17528 GCA_038089255.1 Austroboletus rostrupii
CTAGATCTTCTTCCTATCTTGTTCCTTTGATCTGATCTATGGTTTCCCTTCACCCTGAACCCTTTATCAGTTATCTCTGACTCATTCTTATCTTGTATATTCTTGTTATCTCTGACTCAGTCCTCTTTGTCTCCTTTCTTGGATATTGTCCAACAGTATATAAGACCTAGATGCACATCCATGTACCTTAGCTTGATTCTACCTTAATCATAGGCTTGATCTTTAGCCTCTGCTTCAGCTCCCTGAGGTCGTCACCAAGTCCTCTTGTATCCCCGATATCTTGGCATGGCCGTATGGCATGCAATCTTGATGAGTCCTTTATTGGACTTCACCCTTTCATCTTGATCCTATTCATGCTAGTATGCCGATAGGATATATGGTTGCTCCTGCATCTTGTCTTGCCCTGGAGGTCAAGTCTCCCAAGGGCTACACTTGGACCTACCTGGTACAAGTGTAACACTTTTGGCTTTGTAGGCATGGGCCAAGAACCAATCCCTTCGAGCTTGACAGGATCCATAGCAAGGGATCCTGGCTTTGCTATCATGCCTAAATATTCCACCTGTTCTGAATTAAAAAGGCATTTTTGAAGTCGTAGGCGAAGATGTAGTTCTCGCATGCGCTGAAGGACTCATCGAGTAGTGGCATCATGGGTTTCTTGGTCTGGGGAGAAAATAAGGATGTTGTCCATGTAGATGATGATCCGTCCTTCCACAATCAGATCCCTAAATTCCATGTTCATGAAGCGCTGGAAGGTAGCAGGGGCATTCTTAGGACCAAAAGGCATGACAACGGGTTCAAATAGGCCTTGATGCATGATGAAGGCCACTTTCCATTGGTGCCCTTCTTTGATGCAAATGTTGTTGTATCCCCACCGGACGTCAAACTTCGTGAAGATTTTGGTGTCCTTCAACTTATCAAGGAGGTCAGAAATGAGAGGGAGCGGATAGGCATCACGGATAGTGTGCTCATTAAGGTACCAATAATCTTGTACCAGTCGGAGTTTCCCATCTTTCTTTTTGACAAAGAAGAACGGAGCTGCTTGTGGTAAGGTCGAGGGGCAAATCTTTCCACTTTTGAGGTTCTCGTCGAGAAACTCATCCTGTGCTTTTCATTCATCAGCCGTAAGGGGGTAGAGTTTCCCAATCTTAGGTACAAAGAATTTGGTAAGATTGATTTCATGGTTGCAGTCGCGAAAGGGGGGAAGTGGTGTATCCTCATCCAAGAAGATATCTGTGAAATCTTTATATTGGTTGGGCAAGGAGATTTCCTGTTTTTTGGCATGGATTGCCAAGTCAGTAGAGGTGGTTAGGGTGGCACAGGTTAGAGCTGGGTTTGGAATAAATCGCCCGTTGGCTAGGATCGTTCGCGATAATGTGCGGAGAGGTTTAAGGTGTGCCATATCACACGCCAGAGCAATGTTGGCACAGAGTACGTCGTCCTCAGTTCTGTTGAAATATCCGAAGAAATGCTCGTCAACGAGGGTGTCGATGTGGAGGTGTCATGGTGGAGGGGTGGTATAGTCAGGTCGTTGAAGGTTGTAAAGCTTTAGTCGTTGTTGTTTTTCTTGTTCGTGGGCAGCAACTAAGTCCGCCGATTGATCCAAAGTTGCAGGGATATTGAGCGTTTTCTTTCCCCAATCAATGACGGGGTTTATGGCCATGAGCCAGGGAAAGCCAAGGATGGTGGTCTCTTTGCCACAGTTCATCAGGTAGAACTCGACTTTTCTTACATATCCATTGACGTTGACAAAGAGCAATGTTTTGAATTTGATAAGTCCATTTTTGTTTGTGGAGGCATCCACATTTCTGATGGTTACTGGTTGGAGAAGTCAAGTTCAGGGAAGGTTATGTTTTTGGGCGAAGGCCCAATCTATACAAGATATTTGCACTCCAGAGTCCACGAGCACAGAGGTTGTGACGGCTTTTATCATGTCAGTTGGCACCAATAGCTGAATGGGAATGCGCATGGACTTCATAGCTACTGGTACAGAGTTACATGAAAATTCGGAAGAAGGAGAAACATGCATTGCAAGCATTTCTCCATTTAAAAATCCAAGCGGATTCTTCCAACTGTTTCATCATCCAGGAGTTCTTGGATAGACGTCGTAGGTTCTTCTACTCTTTTAATGTCTTTGGGTGGTGCCGGGTTCTGGTTGAACTTGTTTGGGCATTGACGAGCCATATGTCCTTTTCTTTGGCAAGCCGAACAAAGTCCTTCTCTGATACAGCATTCTCTTTCCTCTGGGGTGAGCTTTTTGAGGTGAATGACATCCACATCCATGGCATTGGGATCACGAGCTGGTTGGGATCGAGGAGTGAAGGTGGGGGAATAGGTAGTGTTGCCTCGTTTGTGGCAGGTGGCAATCTCGATGGCCCGTTCTTCTATGCTAGCAAAATGAGCAGCTTTTGCATACCACTCAGTGATTTTATCGGGGACTTTTTCCATCATATGGATGTGGCGCATGAGGGAGACGGGGATGCCCGAAGCAAAATAGTTGATTAGGACTTGATCGTCGCTGATCCCGGTGATTGCTACTTTGTTCTGGAAGGTAGCAATGTATTTTTGTAAGGCAGGGTTGTATCCGCCAGAGCGATTCTCGTAGATTCGTTCCTTAGAAAGCCAAGCTAGGGAGTCACCTTTGATGTCGGCATTTTCAAATGCCGTTCTGAAGTCTTTTTCGAAGTCCACCCAGGCTCCGAGAGTAAATGTTCTGCTTGTTAATTTGGCTTCGTGAAATGTGTCTGCCCAAGTGAGGGTGGTGCCTTTCTTCATGAATGAGAGAGCATATGCGATCTGTTTGTTAGGAGTATCATAAAGTTTGTTGTTGACCACGAGATAGAGCTGGACAGAGTGAAGCCAGGGAAGGGCGCATAAGTAGGAGCCATCAAAGTCGTCGGGGGTGCCTAGGCGGAGTTCAGTTGGTTTTGGGGTGGTGGTGGTGTTGGACATAGTTGGTGTGGGGGGTGCTGGTGGTGGGGGGAAGAAGATTCTTCCAGTCTGAGGTTGTGGGGTAGAACTAGATGGGGTAGGGATCCGAGGAATTACCAGGGATCATTCAAGTTGTGCAGTTAAGTTGTGGGTGTCTTGGTTTTCCTGGGTGAGGGGTTCGTCAGGATCTGTGGGGATTTCGTCCGAAGAGTTGGAAGCGGTTGATGGTACTGGGGAATCTTGGTGATGTCACCAGCCGGAGTATTGGTTCGGGTGAATGGTGGGCGATCTAGAGCAATGCTAGTCGCATTGGATAGAGCTTAGTTCTTTTGTTATGCTTCGACCGGGTAGGTAGGAACGTAGCCCTTGTGGAGCAAGAACCAAGTGCTTGATAACCCTAGGGTTGAGGATTCGAGATAATTCAAGATAGTGTCCACTCAATAGTAGGACTAGGACTAGTTGACTAGAAGACCAGATGAAAGAGAGCGCCTGGGAGCTAGCACGAAGAGATGATGTATTCAGGAGAATACAAGGGAGAACTAAGCTGATGTACAGGGAACCTGTTGAGGGGTTTATATACGTAGACAAGAAAGTGAGGGCAGGCTCGTATAGTACAAAAGGGGATGTGAAGAGTAAACATGTATGAGTAAATGCTGACTGAGGCATCAGTCAGCGTGGAACGATGAGTCAATAGAAATGAGTAAGTATGAAGGAACCAGAGTACCAGTACAATAGTTGTGAGAAAACGCGAGTGACTATTGTGAAAGAAATATAAATCTGAATAAAGACATAATGGAAGAAAGAAAGGAGAACTAGGGATAAGTCGTAACAGTGAGGAGTTGGCCAAGCAATGTGCAGATGCAAACCCCACCAGCACCTCGCACCATATGAAAAGTAGAAGAAGAAACCAAAGCCAGCATCTCTGAGATGCAGGACGATGAAACCATCGGCCAGATCAACTTAGGTTTTTGAATGGGAGAATGCCTGCCATGCACATATCTCCCCCACTAGATGTCTCATGTAACGCTATACCAGTATCTATGAAAGCAATGTGCATCCCCATTCAAATTATGATGCCCATAGACATGAACATCAAAGCCATCACAACCAATGCCCTAATCAACTCTGGAGCCCAGGTATCTTGCATAGATTGGGAATTTGCCCGCTCAAGGAATCTCCCCCGAATCCGATTATCCGTATCCGTTACCATCCAGAATGTGGACACATCTACTAACAGCAATGGAACCATCAAATTCAAAACTATGCTCTTTATCAATGTCAATGGTTATGTTCGCGCCACTGAATTTTATCTAATAAACTGCAGGAAGGAGACTATAATTCTAGGGTTTCCATGGCTTACAGAAGTCAGTCTGAAGATAGACTGGAAGAAGAAAACATTGAAAGTCCCCAAAGAATTCGACCAAACCACAGAACTAGTTGCCACTCATGAACAGGAAAAGCAATGAAAAGGAGCCTTATATGATCTACATTGCCCTGACTACACAACACCCCCACCAAAGCATGTACATATCAATGCCTTGATAGATGAACATCTATTCGGATATCTGGATCGAATGGAGGATGACACTCTCTGCAGTACTATTTGCCTAGCCAGAGATATGGCACATCTAAGACCACTCCACACACTCTCTCGAATGGTCCTCGCCAACAGAAGGTTCATCCCGAACCCCATGCTTACTTGTGCCATACTCACTACCTCCACTGACCTCACCATACATGCAAAAAAGAAGGAGGTCACCTTTCCTCCCCAGTATGCAGCCTTTGCAGATATCTTCTCCGACGAAGACATGCCACTTCCACCACCGCGAAATTGTGATCATGAGATCAACCTTGCCGATACATTCAAACCAAAGATCAGAAAACTCTATCCACTAACAATGGAAGAAAGAAAAGCGCAGGACGAATTCCTGGAAGAAAACCTGAAATCAGGAAATATCTGCCCCTCCACTTCCCCCCAAGCTGCTCCATTTTTCTTCGTCAAAAAGAAAGATGAAAAATTACAACCAGTACAGGATTACAGATACCTTAACGAGCATACCATCCGCGACACCTACCCCCTCCCATTGATCTCAGATCTCTTAGACAAACTGCACGACACCAAACTATTTACAAAGTTCGATGTCTGATGGGGATACAACAACATCCACATCAAAGAAGGCAATCAATGGAAAGCCACTTTTATTACCCATCGTGGGTTATTCAAGCCAGTTGTTATGCCCTTCAGACCAAAAAACGCCCTGGCAACGTTCCAATGCTTTATGAACAAGGAGTTTCGGGATCTCATTGCCGAAGGACAGATCGTCATCTATATGGATGATATCTTGATATTTTCACCAGATCAAAAAACTCATAACGAAACAACACGTTGAGTCCTCCAACAAATGAGGGAATTACACCTACACCTTCATCTTGCCAAATGCTTGTTTAATTTGGAAACAGTAGAATATCTCAGCATGATTGCTTGCCCAGGATTTTTAGCCATGGATCCAGTCAAACTGGAAGGAATTGCCTCCTGGCCAACCACAGCCAAGCCAAAGGATGTACGATCGTTCCTTGGCTTCGCAAATTTTTATCGATGATTTGTCCCAGGGTACTCTAACATTGCACGACCCCTATTAGACTTAACCAAGAAAGATCAACCCTGGAACTGGTCTCCGCCTTGTGAAAATGCGTTCCAGCAACTAAAAACTATCTTTACGTCCCAACCAGTCCTTCGCATGCCCAACTCCTTGTGCCCCTTTGCCATTGCTACAAATGCCTCCAAATATGCTACAGGGGGCATTCTCCTCCAGACTAATGAAAATGGTGAATGGCAACCTTGTTCATATTTGTCCCAAACCTTTTCTGCTACTGAATGAAATTACAATATCTATGACCGCAAATTACTAGCCATCATTTGTGCCCTTGGGGCATGGCGACACTGACATTTTTTTTTGTATGCTCTAGCTGATACAAGCATTTAAAAAGCAGGCCCTTCCACTAATATCTAGTAGTGTCTAAAACACTCCCAGTGCTAAGGCTTAAATATAGAGATGAGATATCTCTTGAATAGAATGTCACATTGGGCTAAGCACTAAGGGCTCTTCTTGAATAACTTATCTGATGGTATTTTGATACTAGTTTTGACTTGAGAAAGAACTTAGAGTGGAAACTTCTATGGAGAGAAAATTTTCAGGACTTCAAGACTATGAATGCCAGCTCTGTTATCCTG
This sequence comes from Austroboletus rostrupii, assembly GCA_038089255.1. NCBI lineage: Eukaryota > Fungi > Basidiomycota > Agaricomycetes > Boletales > Boletaceae > Austroboletus > Austroboletus rostrupii. Next base: position 6,161 of record JBBPKM010000254.1, read on the forward strand.
GTATATATACCAGAAAATTATATACATATATGTACATAGGATCTAAGATATGCTAATATATAAACTAAATAATAGTTCATGCATTGGACTTATTTTCAGAATACTTTAAAATAGAATAAGTTATAAAAGGTTATAAAAAGCATACTATGCTGCTAGATTATTTTGTTATGACAAATAAGAAGTATTGATGGCATGAGGCCAGTATGTGCATCTAATAGATAGAAACAGCCTTCAAAGCTATGGCAATGAGGGAACCACATGCCAATGTGGCAGATTTTGAGATAAATGGATACAAGGCCCTTGATCCATGCTGCTGCTACATGTACTTTATATATAGCCTTGTAATGGAAGGGAAGCCTGTGCTTCTATGAATAAGTATCATGAAGTATAGATAAGAGTGAGTTCTTGTGACTCTAAGAATAGATATAACATGAGGCAGGCATAGCCATGCCATGAAGGAATGGTTAGGCAGAGCTTAAATCTTTTGAGAACAGCTATCCTATGACTGATGTGACTTAAATAAATAAGGTTCAAAGCATGTTCCTAAGAGTGATCATAACCACTAATCCTTGATAAGATATACAGGGAAGATAAGATAAAATCTTTTGGCTGCCAGGCAAAACAAGACAAACATTGAAAAATAAAGTTATAAAGGCTATTTTTTGCTTGATCTTTATAAATATTGCCTTTCAGGCTTTAATTTTTCATACTATAACAATATCTTTTTAGCAAACTAATTTTTCATTGAAGATCTATCCAACTTTATTGAAAGTAATATATTGATATGTTAACTAGAGATCATGAATTAAGTTTGCAAGCTAAGGTTTGTTGTTGTTACACTTCAACCAGATACAGTGATCCACTGCTGAATGTGCCATCACTGGTGAGTGCACCAACAGTCCACAACACATACAATTTAGGCTTGAAAATATTTATTTATGCTAGGAAATTATAAATACATTCATAGCATGCTGGAATATGAGTTATAGTGTAAAATGTTAAGCCACCTACAATAGCATGATATGTTTTATGGTGATTTTTATAATAAATGTGCTTGTTTTGGATGTTGGAACAGTTGATTTAAAGAGAAATTCTTTCATAACATGCAAATGACTACTGGTAATGCTTTCAGAACATTGGTAATTTCCTTATAAGTATAGTTCACTTGCTAGTAACATGCTGGAGGAGCATCTTCCAAATGTGCTTATTTGATCTTATCAATCTTATCAGTAGCACAAATCTAAATTATGGATTTATTGGAGGAAGGAAAATTTAGAATGTAGCTACACTTGTATTCATTCTCAACATCACTATGGCTGGCTATACTGATTCAAGTGCTATGAAAAAGTGAATTGCTGCTGAAAAACAAAAAGAAGCAATTGCTGATGCAATTAGGATCATCAAGAAAAAGAATAACCAACCTAAAGGTAAACAAAGATCATGATGTGATATTTGCCAGATGGTTTAGGCAGAGTGGCAGAAGAAGCCAGGATATAGCAAAGTGAAAGTCAGCTAGAATGCTGCAAAAAGGAGGCTAGAGAATAGGCTAAGTCACCAGCAAGCAAATCTGGAGAAGAACGAATAGCTTACTTTTGAAGAAGAAGAACAGCTTGTAGCATTTGTTCTTGAATTTGCAAGATGTGGCTTTTCCTTTGATCATAAAACACTCAAACAACATGCTGACTCACCTCTACATGCATAGATGAAAAGCAAATTCCCTCAAGGTGGTATCAGAACAAACTGGACAAACTACTTTCTCCAACATTACCATTGTCACTTGAAACAGCGCTAGAGCTCACCACTTTACTTTGCTAAAGGACATGCAGTCAATGAATACACAAACAAAGCATGGTTTGACTTACTTAAAAGCATGATTCAAGCAAATTACATTGAAGTGGATTGTATATGGGAAGCTGATGAAACTGGCTTTCAGCCTGGCAGAGATCAAGCTTGATGGATTTTTGGTGCTGCAAGAAAGCAAATTCAACATGTTCAGCATGATAAAAACCACAAAAATGTTACCATTATGGTTATAATATGTGCTGATGGCAATTAAATCCTGCCAGCAATTATCTATAAAAGAAAGATGTTTAGCACATCATGACATCAAGAAAATTCATTTAAAGCCTTATTTGTCAATCATAATTCTTCATTATTTTGCCTATTGTCTAATGTATATGAAGTATTACATATTTAGAAAAAGGTTGGACTGACAAAGTTATTGAATGACTATGGATCAAATATTTTGAAAAAAAAACACATACAAAAACAAATAGGCATGCAAGGCTTCTATTGGTGGATGGCCACAACTCACTCTATACAAAAGATTTTTTGAATTATGCAAGAGAGCATAATGTTCACATACTTTGCTATCTTGCTCATACAACCCATATTTATCAAGGTTTGGATGTTATTGTATTTGGACCTCTAAAGCAGTACTAGACACAAGAACAAGATATATTTGAAACTGACAAGGCAGAAAATCAACAAAACAAAATTTATCTCTATCTGTTATGCTTCGACTGGGTAGGTAGGAGCATAGCCCTTGTGAGGCAAGAACCAAGTATAAGATACCCTAGGATTAAGAGTTTCAAGATAAACTGAATAGCGTCCACTCAACAGCAGGACAAGGTCTATTTGACTAGGAGACCAAGCAGAAGAGAATGCTTGGGAGCTAGCACAAAGAGAGATTGTATTCAAGAGAATACAAGGGAGAACTAAGCTAGAGTACAGGAAACCCGTTGAAGGGTTTATGTAGGTAAAGGTAACTCAAGGGCAGGCTTATATAGTACAAAAGAAACAATGAACAGTAAGCATATATGAGTAAGTGCTGACTGATGTATCAGTCAGCAAAAAACATTGAGTCATAAATAATGAGTCATGAAGAAACCAGTATCCTGGTACAATAGTCACAAAAGAAATAGAGTGCCTATTGTGAGAAGAAATATAAGTCCATATGTAGATGTAACAAAAGAAAAGAAAGAGAAACTAAGGGAGAATTGTAACACTGTTTATCTTCATGCACACCATTGAGCACTCACTGTTGAAACAATAAAGTTAGCATTCCATATGACAGATGTATGGCCTTTCAATCCTAGTATTATAACAAGTGACAAAATGGAACCTATCTTGGAAACATCTATTGAAGGACACATGCCATTGCCACAGCCTAGTTCTATTCATGCTGTTTGTGCAGCAATCCAACAGTATCAAACACAAAAGATACTAGATGGCAGTGCTCAGAGCTCATTCTATTTGGACTTTTTGCATCACATATTATCTTTTCCACATGATGTTAGAGTGCCAAGCAATGTGGTAAACTCTGCAATATATGCTGTTCCATTAGCACAAGCTGAAAGTGCAGCACTAGCAACAACCTCAGCTGTATTTCTTATACAAGACAGACAACTTACAGGTGATGATCAACTCCCTGATTTTCCACTAGCACTAGACATGAGCCCAACTTGAAAATGAACACACCATCTATTACAAAAAGCACCTGAAAATGAAATGGAGAAAGTGTACTTAAAAGCACTCCATGAATCATATGATTGAAAAGATACAAGAAAGGCCAAGCTATGCTATATACAATCAGATCTTGTACTTCAGTCACTTTACTGCCAAAAAGTGAAAGGTCAATTGGAAGTACATGAAGAGAAGGAAAAGAACACAAGAAAGATGAACAAAGTGAAACTAATGGATGATGGACTACCAAAATATCTTACTGGTGATGAGTTTTATGGCCAAGTTGTTTAAAATGAACAGAAAGTAGTTGAGGAAGAATATGCATAGAAAGAACACTGAAAGAATAAGAATAAGTGAGCAGGAGTGATGAGAATCTGGAAGCAATCAGAAGGCTCATAGCTAGAAAAAAATAAAGCCTGAAGACATGCTTACCAAAAGGCCCTTATAGCATGAATAGTGGAAAAAGACCATGCAAAGGCTGAAGGACAATGGACAAGTTGAAGTCAGCCAGTTTGTGAAAAACTTGAGGGGCCACTACCAAAACCCATATTCAACATGATGGAAGGTGATGATGAGACAGTGGAAAATGAGGGAGATGAAGGCAACATAGGCAAGGAGATAAAGAGGAGTGAAAGTAAGGGTATGGTGTATGACTGCTAAATGCAATCAATGTTCAATCAGTGTGATAAGACTGTTACCTAATCACCAATATGCCTTTTTCATATTGGTGCACTTGGCAGTGGTAGTGTAATAATGTCTCAAACAAAAAGTCTTTGGCTGCAATATCATAATAAGACTAATATGGCCTATTTTTTTTTGGAGACAGCTAATATGTAAATGATATTATATCTACACTCTGATCTAATGAAATTACTGTTGCAAAGGATTATGAGTCACTTGAAATTTGCTGGCACATTCACCAGTGGATCACTGTAGATATACACTGAGCAACAAAGCTGCTGCAATACTTGATCCTAACATGGTGCATAAAGTGCATTGCAAGCATATGGACAAATCATGTTTTGATTTGGCAAAGACATATATTGTACATACTCTTGGCTACAACTTTGCCTTCAAGGTCATATGATTTGAATTAGTGGTTCCCACAATATACCCCAATTAAACAAGATTACTCATTGCAACAGTTTTATTGCTAGTATTATAAATATTATAAACTAGTACTTGGTATATTCTCCTTTGGCCTTAATCATCTCTTGAATCCTTCTAAGCATACTCTGAATTAACTTTTGACATTTTGCCACTTCATCCCTGTCCCATTTTATTTGGATTCCCTTCTATAGTTCCAATATTTCCTTAGCAGGCTTTGAATACTCTGCCAGTCTTCTTTTGAGAAGAAATCATTGATGTTTTATGGGATTTAGGTCTGAAAACTGAGCAGGCCAATCCATCATCTCAAAGTCATGGTTAGAAAACCAGTTCTTGGCCTTCTTTGTTATGATTCTCCTTAGCTCTACTTTTGTTTTTCTTTATATCTCTATATACGGACTTATCTTTCTTGTCACAATAGTCACTTAGAATCCCTTGCGACTATTGTACCAAAATACCAGTTTCCTCATACTTACTCATTTCCCCTGACTCATCACTTCTCGCTGACTGATACATCAGTCAGCGCTTACTCATATAGGCTTATGTCTCATGTTCCCTTTTATACTATACAGGCCTGCCCTCATCTTCTTTCTCATATATATAAACCCCTCAACAGGTTCTCTGTACTCTAGCTTAGTTCTCCCTTGTATTCTCTTGAATACATCTCCTCTTCATGCTAGCTCCCAGGTGCTCTCTTTCGTCTGGTCTCCTAGTCAACTAGTTCTTGTCCTACTATTGAGTGGATGCTATCTTGAATTATCTCAAACCCTCGACTCAAGGGTTATCCAGCACTTGGTTCTTGCCTCACAAGGGCTATGCTCCTACCTACCCGGTCGAAGCATAACAAAAGAACTAAGCTCTATTCAATGCGACTAGCATTGCTCTAGATCACCCAACATTCACCCAAACCAATACTCTGGCTGGCGACATTGCCAAGATTCTCCAGCACCTTCAACTGCTTCTAACTCTTTGGAAGAAATTCCCACAGATCCTGATGAGCCCTTCACCCAGAAAAACCCAGACACACAAGAACTAACTGCACAACTTGAATGATCCTTGGTAATCCTTTGGATCTCTACTCCACCCAGTCCTACTCCGCAACCCCAGACCGGAAGAATCTTCTTTCCTCCACCACCAGTACCACCTGCACCTACCATGTCAAACACTACTGCCCCAAAGCCAACAGAACTCCACCTCGGCACACCAGACAATTTTGATGGATCCTATTCTCGAGCTCTTCCATGGCTCCACTCCATCCAACTCTATCTTGCTGTCAATGACAAACTCTATAATACCCCCAACAAACAAATTGCATATGCCCTCTCATTCATGAAGAAGGGCACCGCCCTCACTTGGGCAGACACTTTCCGCAAAGCCAAATTAATGGGCAGAACATTTATCCTCGGAGCCTGGGCAGACTTTGAAAAGGACTTCAAAACGGCATTTGAAAATGCTGATATCAAAGGTGAGTCTCTAGCTTGGCTCATCAAGGAACGCATCTACAAGAATCATTCTGGCAGATACAACCCCACCTTACAAAAATATATTGCCACCTTCCAGAACAAAGTGGCCATCACTGGGATCAGCAATGATCAAGTCCTGATCAACTACTTTGTCTCAGGAATCCCTGTCTCTCTCATGTGTTGCATCCACATGATGGAGAAAGTTCCCGATAAAATCACTGAGTGGTACGCAAAAGCTGCTCATTTTGCCAGTGTTGAGGAAAGGGCCATTGAGATCGCTGCCTGATACAAATGCAGCAACACTACTTATTCTCCGACCTTCACTCCTCAATTCCAGCCAACTCAGGACCCAAATGCCATGGATGTAGATGCCATCCACATCAAAAAGCTTACTTCAGAGGAAAGAGAACAGTGTATTAAAAAAGGACTATGTTTAGCATGCCAAAGAAAAGGACATATGGCACGCCAATGCCCTAACAAGTTCAACTGTCCTTCACAAGTACCATCTAGGGATGTTAAAAAGGTGGAAGAATCCACAGCTTCTATCCAGGAGCTTGGAGATGATGAAATGGTTGGAAGAATCCACCTGGATTTTTAAATGGAGAAGCACCTGCAATGCATGTTTCTCCTTCTCATGATCTGTGATGTAACTCTGTACCAATAGCTATGAAATCAATGTACATCCCCATTCAGCTTTTGGTACCTACAGACATGATCAAAGCCATTGCCACCTTGGCGCTCATCAACTCTGGAGTGCAAATATCCTGTCTAGATTGGGCATTTGCCTGGAAACATAACCTTCCCCAAAATCAACTCCCCCAACCAGTAACCATCAGAAACATAGACACTTTAACCAACAAGAATGGACTTATCAAGTTCAAAACCAATCTCTTTGTCAATGTCAATGGATATGTACAAAAAGTTGAGTTCTACCTGATGAACTGCAGCAAAGAAACAACCATCCTCGGCTTTCCCTGGCTCACAACTGTAAACCCCACCATTGACTGGGAAAAGAAGATGCTTGACATCCCAGCTACCTCAGATCAATCAGCTGACTTAGTTGCGGCCCACAAACAAGAAAAACAGCGATGATAGAAACTTTACAGTCTAAAACAATCTGATTATACTACTCCTCCACCATGCCATCTTCATGTTGATGCTCTTGTTAATGAACATACCATCCGTGATGCCTACCCACTCCCTCTTATTTCCAACCTCCTTGATAAATTGAAGAATGCTAAGATCTTTACGAAGTTTGATGTCTGATGGGGTTATAATAATATTCACATCAAAGAAGGGCATCAGTGGAAAGCAGCCTTCATCACACATCATGGCCTGTTTGAACCAGTCGTCATGCCCTTTGGTCCTAAAAATGTCCCCACTACTTTTCAGCATTTCATGAATAAGGAATTCTGGGATCTCATTGCCAAAGGAAGAATTGTTATCTATATGGATGACATCCTCATCTTCTCCCCCGATCAAGAAACTCATAATAAGACCACTCGACGAGTTCTCCAATGTATGAGAGAGCTCAACCTTCACCTTAGGCTTCAAAAATGTCTCTTCAATGTGGACCAAGTTGAGTATTTAGGCATGATAGTGAAACCAGGATCTTTGGCCATGGATCCAGTCAAACTAGAAGGTATTGCATCATGGCCCATGCCAACAAAGCCTAAGGAAGTATGCTCATTTCTAGGATTTGCCAATTTCTACTGCCATTTCATTAATGGCTATTCGGACATCACCCACCCCCTCCTTGACCTCACCAAGAAGGATCACCCATGGTCTTGGACAGAAGACTACAACAGAGCCTTTCTTTGTCTCGAAGAAATTTTCATATCCCAACCCATCCTTCGACTTCCTGACTCCTCTAAACTGTTTGCTATTGCCACTGATGCTTCCAAATATGCTACTGCAGGCATTTTACTTCAAACTGATGAGAACAGTGATTGGCATCCATGTTCCTACCTTTCCCAGACTTTCTCTGCAACAGAATGGAACTATGATATATATGATCATGAACTCCTTGCCGTCATCCATGCTCTTCAGGCTTGGCGACACTATCTCCTCAGTTCTGCATTCCCTATTCAGGTCTTTATGGACCACAAAAACCTTATCTATTTTAAACAACCCCAGAAACTTAATTGACGGCAAGCATGCTGGCTCTTAGATATTGCTGATCATGATCTCAAGATGATTCACATACCTGGTGCTCTCCTTGCGGGCCCCAATGCCCTATCTTGCCACCCGGATCATTGCCCGGACGACTCTTCAGATAATGATGCTGTCACTTTACTTTCCCCATCACTCTTCATCAACCTTATTGATATTGCCCTTCAAGAGAAAATTGCCTCTACCTCCTCCTCCGACCCCCTTGTTCTCCAATCCCTTCAGTCCATTAACACCAATCTCCCTGCTAACATCTGCTCCCACCTTGTGGACTGGCAATACTGTGACAGCATCCTTCATTATCGAAACTGTGTCTATGTTCCTGCTGACCCTCTCCTTCGCCATACTATTGTAGCCTGTTGCCATGACCATACCACTGCAGGCCACCCTGGCTACCTTAAAACATGTCAACTAGTTGCTGTGGAATTCTGGTGGCCTGGTCTAGCTTCCTTCGTTCGTGCTTACGTCTCTGGTTATGCAACTTGTCAATGAAACAAGGCCAACACACATCCTACTATCCCTCCACTCACACCGATCGCCTCCTCTTGCACTCGCCCTTTTTAACAAGTCTCCTGTGACCAAATCACTGACCTTCCTGTCTCGAATGGCTTTGATTCCTTTTTGGTCGTGGTCGACCATGGGCTTACTAAGGGGGTAATTCTCTGCCCTATCATGAAAACTGTCACGGCTGAAGGCATTGCTACTCTTTTCTTCCACTCCATGTTACGCTTCGACCGGGTAGGTAGGAGCGTAGCCCTTGTGAGGCAAGAACCAAGTGCTTGATAACCCTAGGGTTGAGGGTTCAAAGATGTTCAAGGTAGCATCCACTCAATAGTAGGACGAGGACTGGTTGACTAGGAGACCAGACGAAAGAGAGGGCCTGGGAGCTAGCACGAAGAGATGATGTATTCAGAGGAATACAAGGGAGAACTAAGCTAGTGTACAGGGAACCCGTTGAGGGGTTTATATACGTAGACAAGAAGGTGAGGGCAGGCTCATATAGTACAAAAGGAGAAGTGAAAGGTAAGCATGTATGAGTAACCGCTGACTGTGGTATCAGTCAGCACGGAATGATGAGTCAATAGAAATGAGTAAGTATGAAGGAACCGGAACACCAGTACAATAGTCGTGAGAAGTCGCGAGTGACTATTGGGAAAGGAAGATAAGTCCAGATAAAGGCATAGCAGAAGAAAGAAAAAGAGGGCTGGGGATAAATCGTAACATTACCCCCTTATTACATTCGAAGCCAAAGCAAAGAACCTAAATATCTAAATATCCTCCATATGGAGAACCCGTGATATTGGCATAAGCCATATCATCTAGTCCATCGTCGGATGGTTCCGGAGAAGGAGCTCGGGGAGGAGGAGGACACCGGGGACGACTTGTGGGGTAGGGGCGTGCATGAGGAGCACCCCATGTACTGGTGCGAAATCCAGCGGGAGAGATGGGAAGACCAAAGGTGACAATGGCACGATGGGAGGAGGATGAGACCGAGGAGTGATGAGACGAAGACGAAGAGAATGGTGGAGATGGCTTCGGAGTAGGACATCGGAGTGGGCAGCGATTGGCATGATGGCCTGGTGCCCAACGGAGGCAATGAGTACACTGGAAGTAACAGCAGTCAACCTGTTTATGGTTGAGTCGGTGGCACTGGAAACAAGTGGTATGGTAGCGAGGATGGTTGGCAGGGAGTGGATCAAAGCCATCATTCCCTGTCCACCAAGCGTCAGTGTGTTGAAGTAACCGTTCTTCCATAGAATTCAAAGCTGAAAAGGAGGCCGATGGTGTAGATGGAGGTGGAGTGGTTAGCCGTTCAGCCAGAGGTGTTCTCTTTGCCAATTCTTTACAGTATCGGTCTATATCCAGAAGGAATTCGGTCACGTCTAGTTCGTGCATGGCGGTAATGAGGTCTCGTTGTAGGTTTTCCCTGATGTGAACAAGTTGTTGCCCATAGAGGGCAGTCCGAGCGTCTTGTAAGAGAATATTTGCCATGGTCCCAAGGGAACCGCACTGGAGATACGAGCAATAAAGGGCGTGAATTGCTGAGTCGGGATCTAGGTGTGCATCAATGGCTATGGCGAAGCGAGGGTCGTCAAGGATTTGTTCATAGGCAACTGAGCAGACAGGGTTTTCAACTAATTCTTTGAAACGATGGGCAAGACAAGGAGTATTGATGGCGAGGATAGGGGTGGCAGGGTTCAGGGCAGCGGCAGTGGCTTCAATGGTTTCAAGGGTAATGAGGGGAGTGACCGGATGAGTGGGTGCAGGAGAAGGTTCGGTAGAAACTGGTAAAGAGGAGACAGAGGAAATAGAAATGGTGTTGGCAATGGGCGAAGACATTGTTGGGGATGTTGCAGATGGAGATTTCAGGTGCGTTGAGAGGAGAAAACGGAGGGATGGAGTTTTTTGTATGCTTGAAGGGCGGACTTTGCATTTTTAAGATCCCGTTCTGGGACCCATGAGTCTTCTTCGGCCAAATACCCTTTCCATCGGATCAGATAGGAGCGGGTATGTGGAGCTCCGCGATGTCGTATGATCTTTTCTATTTCGTATTCTTCTTCGCCAGCGATAAGATCAGGAGGTGGCGCAGGGAAATTCTTGCCGTAAATGGTGTTTTCAGTATATCTCGTGAGAAGGGAAGCATGGAAGACATCGTGTATCCTCCATGCGGCAGGGAGGCAGAGGCAATAAGAGATAGGCAATAGGACCTGGACAATGGTAAAGGGTCCTTCACATTTCGGTGCGAATTTCGGGTTAGCGATAAGTTGCTTGAGGTTCCTGGCTTCTAGCCAAACCTTATCTCCTTTGGCAAATGGCATAAAGTCTCTTCACGTCCATGCGGCCATAGTTTGCTGGGCTAATTCGTGTGCCACTAGAGCTTCTTCTCGAGCTGCGATAAGGGTTTTTAAGCGGTTTTCAGTGGCTGGGAGTTCTGAAGGACAAATGATAGAGGGGAGCACAACCGGTTCATAGCCCATGGCGAGGTAGAAGGAAGACTTGCCAGTGACAGAGTGAGGGTGATGGTTGTGGACAAATTCGGCCATTGTGATATGATCTGCCCAATTTCCGGGGGAGTTTCCGCATACTATGCAGAGGTATGTCTTGATTTCTTGGTTTACTCGTTCAGTTTCGCCATCAGTTTCAGGGTGATATGCTGAAGAAAG
>JBBPKM010000255.1:0-17447 GCA_038089255.1 Austroboletus rostrupii
TTTTTTTTTTTTCTTTAACTTTTAATTTTAATTTTTTTTTTTTTGTTCATCTGATTTTATGAGGATGAAAACACAATGCCTGGAGCTCAGAAGTGACAGAATCGGAGAGAGAAGAGAGAACATAATGCCCAGAACATATAGTTGGAGAACTGAACACAAAGTGAGCAGGACTTCGGAGATGACCTACAAAGCTTGGTATGGACCGGGCTTGCTTAGGTACCTCTGGTGGAAGTCCTGTACAAGTTCCAGAGCATTCCCTAACTTTGTAGCTAGAAGCCAAGAGGTTTCCTCGTCAGTCCCCTCATAACCAAGCCAACACACCAAGTACAGGAGTTGGCAGTGACACCTTCTCCGATCGATCTTGGAGTTAAGAATCTCCGTGATCTCGTACTCGGGCTCACCGTCGACCTCAACTGGAGGAGGAGGTGGCTGAACTCAGTCCGGAATAGTATTTGGAATGGAAGGTTCTGATTGAGAAACGTGAAAAACAGGATGAACAAGGTGAAGAGATTCAGGGAGACGTATAGTAAAGGAATGAGACCCTGGTTGTGCAATAATCACAAATGGTCTGAGATTTTTTTCGGCAAGTTTTTTTGAGGGTCACGTCGTTCATAAGAACTTTGCTTTGACATAAACTTCATTGCCGATTTTGAAGTCAGGGGCAAGGCTTCATCTAGCATCTGCAGGTCCCTGGTAACGCTTTTGCATGGCGAGCATCTCGGAGCAGAGATACTCGTGGAGCTTGTCTAAGTCTGTGACATAGCTTGCTGTAGCGGAAGACATTAGTTGCAATTCAGGAAGAATGGAAATATTCAGATGATAGCCCTTGTTGGCAAAAAAGGGCGAGATGCCTGTAGTGGCACTTGGCACATTGTTATAGGCAAACTCGGTGAGCAGTAAGAGCTCTGCCCAATTATCCTGCTGATAATTAGTGTATACATGAAGATATTGTTCCAAAGTTTGATTAGTGTGCTCCATCTGGCCATCCCCTTCAGGGTGGTATTCAGATGTGAAATGAAGATGCATATCTAGGGCTTTACCCAAGGATTGGAAAAAATAAGAAACAAACTCAGAGCCTCTGTTGGAGGTGATATGGCTCGGAACTTCATGTTTGGAGAACACATGCATCAGGAACAACTTCACCAATTCAGCTAAAGTGATTGTGTCGTGAGTCAAAATGAAGATAACCTGTTTAGAGAGGCAGTCAATGACAACAAGGATAGAAGTGAAACCATCAGAGGCGGATAGCTGCTCGATGAAATCCATAGAAATTGAATTCCACAGTTTCTCTGGAACCGGAAGTTGTTTAAGGAAACCATAGGGGCAGTGTCAGGGAACCTCAGCACGGGTGCACAATATGCAAGAACTAACATAGTCCTTGACAAATGCTCAGATATTAGGCCACATGTACTCTCGACAGATGAGTTCGAGAGTGTGGTTCCGACTGAAGTGACCCGTGGTCGGATGGTCATGGAAAGTCTGGAGGACCCAAAGTTGGAGATCATCCACATCAGGGACATAGATGTGACTGTTGCAGAGCAAGCACCCATCGGAGGCAATGACCCAGTGAGGATCATCGGAGGGCAAAAAGATAAGAGCGAAGATGATGGGACTGCGAGGAAGGGCTGTGATGATGTTGGAGCAGAGCTGGTCAATGTCGACAAGGAAGGAGGTGCAAAGTGCCAGAGTCACCAGGTAAGTAGCATGCAGCGATGCAGCAAGATTTGCCGCAGAAAAAATTGGCCTCAGATTGCCTGGATTGACATGGGCGAAGTCCACTCCTGTTATGCTTCGACCAGGTAGGTGAAAGCGTAGCCCTTGTGGAGCAAGAACCAAGTGCGAGGTAACCCTAGGGTTGAGGGTTCAAGGATGTTCAAGATAGCATCCACTCAATAGTAGGACGGAGACTAGTTGACTAGGAAACCAGACAAAAGAGAGCACTTGGGAGCTAGCACAAAAAGAGGATGTATTCAGGAGAATACAAGGGAGAACTAAGCTAAAGTACATGGAACCCGTTGAGGGGTTTATATATGTGAAAGAGGACTTGAGGGCAGGCTCATAAAGTACAAAAGAAGACGTAAAGAGTAAACATGTATGAGTAATGCTGACTGAAGTATCAGTCAGCGAGGAGTGATGAGTCAATCAAGATGAGTAACTAGGGAGGAACCGGAGTACCAGTACAATAGTTGCGAGAAGATGCGAGTGACTATTGTGAGAGAAATATAAGTCTGAATAAAGACATAACGGAAGAAAGAGATGAGAACTAAGGATAAATTGTAACATTACCCCCTTATTACATTCGAAGTCATAGTGAAGAACCTAGATATCCAAATATCCTCTGCACGAAGAGCCCATGATGTTGGCATAGGCCACATCATCTAGTTCATCATTGGAAGGTTCTGGAGAAGGAGCTCGGGGAGGAGGAGGACGCCAGGGACGACTTGTGGGATAGGGGTGTGCATGAGGAGTACCCCATGTACTGGTACGAAATCCCGCGGGAGAGATGGGAAGATGAAATGTCACTGTAGCACGATGAGAGGAGGAGACTGAAGAGTGGTTAGACGAGGACAATGATGATGGAGGGGATGGTTTCAGAGTAGGACATCGAAGGGGGAAACGATTGGCACGATGGCCAGGTGCCCACCACAGACATTGTGTACATTGGAAATACTGGCAGTTGACTTGAACGTGATTGACGCGATGGCATTGGAAGCAGGTTTTGTGATATCGTAGGTGATTGGAGGGCAACGGATTAAATCCATCGTTGCCAGACCACCATGCTTCTGTTCATTGCATGAGTCATTCTTTGAGCAAATTCAGGACAGAGGAGGAAGCCGATGGTGTAGAGGGAGGTGGAGTGGTCAATTGTTCAGCTAAAGGTGTCTTCATTGCCAGATCCTTGCAGTAGCGGTCTATGTCCAGGAAGAAGTCGGTCATGTCTAGTTCGTGCATGGCAGTAATAAGGTCTTGTTGGAGATTATCCCTAATATGAATAAGTTGTTGCCCATAGAGGGCAGTCCGGGCATCCTGGAGGAGAATATTTCCCATGGTTCCGAGGAAACTACACTGGAGGTATGAGCAGTAAAGAGCATGGGCGGCTGAATCGGGGTCTAGGTGCGCGTCAATAGCAGTGGCAAAATGGGAGTCTGCGAGGATTTGCTCATACGTGACTGAGCGAATGGGTTCAACCACTGGTTCTTTGAAGCGATGGGCAAGGCGCAGGGTGTCAACAGCAAGAATAGGGGCAGGTAGGTTTAAAGTGGTGGCAGTGGCTTCGATGGTGTCGAGTGTGATAAGAGGGGTGACTGGTCAAGTAGGTGCGGGAGAAGGTACAGTAGAAGCCAGGAGAGAAGAAACGGAAGAAATAGAAATGGTGTTGGCGATAGGTGAAGTCATTGTTGCAGGTAAGGGTTTTAGGTGCGTTTAGGGAAGAAGACAGAGGAGTGAAGGTTTTTGTACGCTTGGAGAGCAGACTTTACATTTTTAAGATCCCGTTCTGGGACCCATGAGTCTTCTTCGGCCGAGTACCCTTTCCATCGGATCAGATAGGAGCGGGTATGCAGAGTTCCACGATGTCGTATAATCTTTTCCATTTCATACTCTTCTTCACCTGCAATAAGATCAAGAGGTGGTGCAGGGAAGTTCTTGCTGTAAATGGTATTTTCGGTGTATTTCGTGAGAAGGGAAGCATGAAAGACATCGTGTATCTTCCATGTGGCAGGGAGTCGAAGGTGATAAGAGATAGGCGATAGGACTTGAACAATAGTAAAGGGTCCTTTGTATTTTGGCGCGAACTTCGGGTTAGTGATAAGTCGCTTAAGGTTCCTGGCTTCTAGCCAAACTTTATTCCCTTTGACAAATGGCGTAAAGCCTCTTTGTGTCCGGGCAGCCATAGTTTGCCAGGCTAACTTGTGGGCTGCTAGAGCTTCTTCTCGGGCCACGATAAGGGTTTTTAGGTGGTTTTTGGTGGCTGGGAGTTCTGAGGGATGAATGATGGAGGGAAAAGCGACCGGTTTGTAGCCCATGGTGAGGTAGAAGGGGGACTTGCCAGTAACAGAGTGAGGGCGATGGTTGTAAACAAATTTGGCCGTTGTAATATGATTGGCCCAAGTTCTGGGGGAGTTCCCACATGCTATGCGGAGGTATGTTTCGATCTCTTGATTAACTCGTTCGGTTTCACCATCTGTTTGAGGGTGATATGCTGAGAAGAGGGCGAGCTTATAGTTCAAAAGTTTTCCTAGTTCTTTTGCAAACGCAGAGGCGAACTGTGGGCCTTAATCAGAGATGATTTTGTTTTAAAGACCAAAGTGTTTGTAAACTGAGTGAAAGAAGAGAGTGGCGATTCCTTCTGCAGTGACCGTTTTGGTTGTTGGGCAAAGGATTACCCCCTTAGTAAGCCTATGGTCGACCATGACCAAGAGTGAATCAAAGCCAGAGGAAAGGGGAAGGTCAGTAATAAGGTCGCATGAAATTTGCTGGAAAGGACGTGTACAAGAGGACGGGATGGGTGTTAAGGGAGGGACAGTGGGATGAGTATTGGATTTATTCTGCTGGCATGTAGCACAGCCAGCAACGTAGAATCAAACAAAGGAGGCTAAACCAGGCCACCAGAATTCCACAGCGACCAGTTGATGCGTTTTGAGGTACCCAGGGTGGCCAGCAGTAGTGTGGTCATGGCAATAGGCAACAATAGAGCGGCAGAGGGTAGGGTCAACGGGAACGTAGACACGATTATGATAAAGGAGGATGCCATCACAAGATTGCCAATCCGAGAGACGAGAGCAAAGGGCGTTTGGGAGATCATCTTGAATGGATTGGAGAGACTGGAGGACTAGTGGATCTGATGATGAGGCCTGCAAGATTTTGTCATATAGGGTGAGGTCAAGAAGATTGACAAAGAGTGATGGGGGTAGGAGAGCAACCGCGTTATTGTCCGAAGAATCATCAGGGCAACAATCTGGGTGACGAGAGAGGGCATCGGGCCCTGCGAGGAGTGTGCTGGGTACATGAATCATTTTAAGGTCATGATCCACGATGTTGAGAAGCCAGCGTGCTTGTCGACGATTAAGTTTCTGGGGTTGTTTGAAGTAGGTAAGGTTTTTATAGTCCATGAAAACTTGTACAGGGAAGGCGGATCCGAGGAGATAATGGCACCAAGTCTGAAGGGCCTGAATGACAGCGAGGAGTTCGTGATTATAAATATTGTAGTTCCATTCAGTAGTGGAGAATGTTTGAGAGAGGTAAGAACATGGGTGCCAGTCACCATTGTTGTCGGTTTGAAGTAATATGCCACCGGTGGCATATTTAGAAGTGTCTGTGGCAATGGTGAAGGGTTTTGAAGAATCGGGAAGGTGGAGGACTGGTTGGGAAAGAAAAATCTTTTTGAGACGAAGGAATGCCTGATTACAGTCGTTGGTCCATGACCATGGGTGGTCCTTCTTTGTGAGATCAAGAAGGGGGTGGATGATGTCCGAGTATCCATTGACAAAGCGCCGATAGAAGTTGGCAAAGCCAAGAAAGGAACATACTTCCTTTGGCTTGGTAGGTGTGGGCCAGGAATCTATGCCTTCGAGTTTGATTGGATCCATGGCCAGAGAGCCAGGTTTGGCGATCATGCCTAAATATTCTACTTGTTCCAAGTTAAAGAGACATTTTTGAAGACATAGGCAAAGGTGGAGTTCTTGCATATGCTGAAGAACTCGTCGTGTGATAGCATCATGAGTTTCTTGATCGGGGGAGAAGATGAGGATGTTGTCCATATAGATAACGATTCATCCTTCCACAATAAGGTCCCTAAATTCCTTGTTCATGAATCACTGGAAGGTGGCAGGGGCATTCTTAGGACCGAAGGGCATGATGACAGGTTCAAATAGGCCTCGGTGTGTGATGAAGGCCACCTTCCACTGGTGTCCTTCTTTGATGCGAATGTTGTTATATCCCCATCGAACATCAAATTTTGTGAAGATTTTGGCATCCTTCAGTTTGTTGAGAAGGTTGGAGATGAGAGGGAGCGGGTAAGCATCGTGGATGGTGTGTTCATTAAGGTACTGATAATCTTGTACTGGTCAGAGTTTCCCATCTTTCTTTTTGACAAAGAAGAATGGTGCTGCCTGGGGCAAGGTCGAGGGGCGAATCTTTCCACTTTTGAGGTTCTCATCAAGAAACTCGTCTTGTGCTTTCCGTTCATCAGCTGTAAGAGGGTAAAGTTTCCCGATCTTGGGTACAAATGATTCTGTAAGATTGATCTCATGATTGCAGTCGTGGGAGGGGGGAAGTGGTGTGTCCTCATCAGAGAAGATATTGGCAAAGTCCTTATATTGTTCTGGTAAAGAGACTTCCTGTTTCTTGGCATGGATGGCCAAGTCAGTAGAGGTAGTGAAAGTGGCACAGGTTAAGGTGGGATTAGGAATGAATTGTCCATTGGCCAAGATGGTTCATGATAGGGTTCGGAGGGGTTTAAGGTGTGCCATGTCACGGGCAAGAGCAATGTTGGCACAAAGTACATTGTCCTCCGTCCTGTTGAGATACCCAAAGAGATGTTCATCAACAAGGGCATCGACATGGAGATGGTGTGGTGGGGGGGTGGCATAGTCAGGACATTGAAGGTTGTAGAGTTTTAGTCTTCTTTGTTTTTCTTGTTCATGGACAGCGACTAAATCTGCTGATTGATCCAAAGTTGCCGGGATGTTGAGGATTTTCTTTCCCCAGTCAATGACGGGGTTTACTGCCATAAGCCAAGGGAAACCAAGGATGACTGTCTCTTTGCTGCAATTCATTAAATAGAACTCAACTCTTCATACATATCCATTGACGTTGACAAAAAGAGTGGTTTTGAACTTGATAATTCCATTCTTGTTTGTGGAAGTGTCGACGTTTCTGATAGTTACTGGTTGAGGGAGTCGTGTTTGGGAAAGGTTGTGTTTTTGGGCAAAGGCCCAGTCTATACAAGATATTTGCGCTCCGGAGTCGACAAGTGCAGAAGTGGCGACGGCTTTTATCATGTCGGTTGGTACTAATAGCTGAATGGGGATGCGCATTGACTTCATAGCTATTGGTACAGAGTTACATGACATTTCGGGAGGAGGAGAAACGTGCATTGTGGGCATTTCTCCATTTAAAAATCCAGATGTATTCTTCCAACCGTTTCATCATCTGGGAGTTCCTGGATTGAAATTGTAGGTTCTTCCACTCTTTTTACATCTCTGGGTGGTGCTGGAGTTCAGTTGAATTTGTTGGGGCATTGGCAAGCCATATGCCCTTTTCTTCGGCAGGCTAGACAAAGTCCTTCTCTGATACACCGTTCTCTCTTTTCTGGGGTAAGCTTTTTAAGGTGAATGACATCCACATCCATGGCATTGGGATCGCAGGTTGGTTGGGATCGGAGAGTGAAAGTGGGGGAGTAGGTAGTGTTGCCACATTTGTGACGAGTGGCAATCTTGATGGCCCGTTCTTCCACGCTAGTGAAATGAACAGCTTTTGCGTACCACTCAGTGATCTTTTTGGGAACCTTTTCCATGGTGTGGATGCAGCACATGAGGGAGACGGGAATACCAGAGGTGAAATAGTTGATCAGGACTTGATTGTCGCTGATCCCAGTAATGGCCACTTTGTTTTGGAAGGTGGCGATGTACTTTTGTAAGGCGGAATTGTATCCGCCAGAGCGATTCTCGTAGATTCATTCTTTTGCAAGCCAGGCTAGTGATTCTTCTTTGATGTTGGCATTTTCAAATGATGTTTTGAAGTCCTTTTTGAAGTCCGCCCAAGCTCTGAGAGTAAAGGTTCCACCTGTTAATTTGGCCTTGCGAAACATATCTGCCCAGGTGAGGGTGGTGCCCTTCTTCATGAACGAGAGGGCATATGTGATCTGTTTATTAGGAGTGTCATAAAGTTTATCGTTGACCACGAGGTAGAGTTGAACAGAGCGGAGCCAGGATAAGGCCTAGGAGTACAAGCCATCAAAATCGTTGGCGGTACCCAGGTGGAGTTCAGTAGGTTTTGGGGCAGTGGTGGTGTTGGACATGGTTGGTGCGGGGAGTACTGGTGGTGGAGGAAAGAAGATTTTTCCAGTCTAAGGTTGCGGGGTAGGACTGGGTGGGGTAGGGACCCAAGGGATTACCAAGGATCTTTCAAGTTGTGTGGTTAAGTTGTAGGTGTCTTGGTTTTCCTAATCGACAGTTCATCAAGATCTGTGGGGATTTCTTCTAAAGAGTTTGAAGCAGTTGATGGTGCTGGAGAGTCTTGGTGATATCGCCAGCTGGAGTATCAGTTCAGGTGAATGTTGGGCAATCTAGAGCAATGCTAGTTGCATCGGATAGAGCTTAGTTCTTTTGTTACGCTTCGACCAGGTAGGTAGGAGCATAGCCCTTATGGAGCAAGAACCAAGTGCGAGGTAATCCTAGGGTTGAGGGTTCGAGGATGTTCAAGATAGCATCCACTCAATAGTAGGATGGAGACTAGTTGACTAGGAAACCAGACGAAAGAGAGTGCCTGGGAGCTAGCATGAAGAAAGAATATATTCGGGAGAATACAAGGGAGAACTAAGCTAAAGTATATGGAACCTGTTGAGGGGTTTATATACGTGAAAGAGGACTTGAGGGCAGGCTCGTAGAGTACAAAAGAAGATGTAAAGAGTAAACATGTATGAGTAATGCTGACTGAAGTATCAGTCAGCAAGGAGTAATGAGTAAAAGGAGATGAGTAAGTATGGAGGAACCGGAGTACCGGTACAATAGTCGTGAGAAGACGTGAGTGACTATTGTAAAAGAAAGATAAGTCCGAATAAAGACATAACAGAAGAAAGAACAGAGAGCTAGGGATAAATCGTAACATTACCCCCTTATTACATTCGAAGCCATTGTGAAGAACCTAGATATCTAAATATCCTCCATTCGGAGAGCCCGTGATGTTGGCATAAGCCACATCGTCTAGTCCATCGTTGGAGGGTTCCGGAGAAGGAGCTTGGGGAGGAGGAGGACACCGGGGACGACCTGTGGGGTAGGGGCGTGCACGAGGAGCACCCCATGTATTGGTGCGAAATCCAGTGGGAGAGATGGGGAGACCAAAGGTGACTGTAGCGCGATGGGATGAAGACAAGACCGAAGAGTGATGGGACGAGGATGCAGAGGATGGAGGAGACAGTTTAGGAGTAGGATGTTGGAGTGGGCAGTGATTGGCACGATGGCCTGGTGCCCAATGGAGGCAATGAGTACATTGGAAGTAACGACAGTCGACCTGCTTATGGTTGAGTCGGTGGCACTGGAAACAGGTGGTATGATAGCGAGGGTGGTTAGCAGGGAGTGGATCGAAACCATCATTCCCCGTCCACCATGCATCAGTGCGTTGAAGTAGTCATTCTTCCATGGAGTTCAATGCTGAGGATGACACCGATGGGGTAGAGGGAGGAGGTGTGGTTAACCATTCGGCTAGGGATTTCTTCGTCGCCAACTCTTTACAATAGTGGTCAACGTCTAGAAGGAATTCGGTTACGTCCAATTCGTGCATAGCAGTAATAAGATCTCTTTGTAAATTTTCCCGGATATGGATAAGTCGTTGCCCAAAAAGGGCAGTCCGAGTGTCTTGTAGGAGAATGTTCCCCATGGTCCCAAGGGAACTGCATTGAAGGTACGAGCAATAGAGGGTGTGAATCGCCGAATCAGGGTCTAAGTGTGCGTCAATGGCTACGGCGAAGCGAGAATCGTCAAGGATTTGTTCATAGGCGACTGAGCGGACAGGGTTTTCGATTGGTTCTTTGAAACAATGGGCAAGATGAGGAGTATCGACGGCGAGGATAGGGGTGGCAGAGTTCAGGGCGGCGGCAGTGGCTTTGATGGTTTCAAGGGTGACGAGGGGTGTGACCGGACGAGTGGGTGTGGGGGAAGGTACTATAGAAACTGGTAAAGAGGAGACAGAGGAAATGGAAACGGTGTTGGCGATAGGCGAAGACATTGTTGGAGATGTTGCAAGTGAAGGTTTCAGGTGCGTTGAGGGAAGAAGACGGAGGGGTGAAGTTTTTTGTATGCCTGGAGGGCGGACTTTGCATGTTTAAGATCCCGCTCTGGGACCCAGGAGTCTTCTTCGGCTGAATATCCTTTCCATCAGATCAGATAGGAGTGGATATGTGGATTTCCGCGATGTCGTATGATCTTTTCTATTTCATATTCTTCTTCGCCGGCGATAAGATCAGGAGGTGGCGCAGGGAAGTTCTTGCCATAAATGGTATTTTCAGTATATTTTGTGAGAAGGGAAGCATGGAAGACATCATGTATCTTCCATGTGGCAGGGAGGCGGAGATGATAAGAGATAGGTGATAGAACCTGGACAATGGTAAAGGGTCCTTTGCGTTTCGGCGTGAATTTCGGGTTAGTGATAAGCCGCTTGAGGTTCCTGGCTTCTAGCCAAACCTTATCTCCTTTGGCAAATGGCGTAAAGCCTCTTTGTGTCCGCACGGCCATAGTTTGCTGAGCTAGTTCATGTGCTGCTAGAGCTTCTTCTCGTGCTGCGATAAGAGTTTTCAGGCAGTTTTCAGCCGCTGGGAGTTCTGAAGGGCGAATGACGGAGGGAAGGGGGACTGGTTCATAGCCCATGGTAAGATAGAAAGGGGATTTGTTCGTAACAGAGTGAGGGTGGTGATTATGGACGAACTCAGCTGTTGTAATATGGTCAGCCCAAGTTCCTGGGGAATTTCCACATACTATGCGGAGATACATTTCAATTTCTTGATTAACTCGTTCGGTTTCTCCATCTGTTTGGGGGTGGTAGGCCGAAGAGAGGGCGAGTTTATAGTTCAGGAGTTTTCCTAGTTCCTTCGCGAAGGCAGAGGCAAACTGTGGACCTCGATCAGAGATGATTTTGTTGTAGAGACCAAAGCGTTTGTATACTGAGTGAAAGAAAAGATTGGCAATGCCTTCTGCGGAGACTGTTTTCGTGGTTGGGCAAAGGATTACCCCCTTAGTAAGCCCATGGTCGACCACAACCAAGAGTGAATCAAAGCCGGAGGAGAGGGGGAGGTCAGTAATGAGGTCACAGGATATTTGTTGGAAAGGATGTGTGCAGGACAATGTGATGGGTGTCAACGGAGGGACCGTGGGATGAGTGTTAGACTTGTTTTGTTGGCAAGTAGCGCAACCGGAGACATAAGAGCGGACAAAGGAAGCCAGGCCTGGCCACCAGAATTCTGCGGCAACCAATTGGCGGGTTTTAAAGTATCCCGGATGTCCTGCAGTAGCATGATCGTGGCAGCGAGCCACAATGGACTGACGAAGAATCGGATCGGCAGGGACATAGATGCGTTCGCGGTAAAGGAGAATATCATCGCGATATTTCCAGTCGGAGAGACGAGAGCGAAGGGCATGTGGTAGGTCATCTTGGATTGATTGGAGAGATTGGAGGATGAGGGGATCAGACGATGATGCCATAGAGATTTTGTCATGGAGGGCGAGGTCGATAAGGTTAACAAAAAGAGAGGGGGGAAGGAGAGTGACTGCAGCATTATCAGAAGAGTTGTCTGGACAGCGATCCAGGCGACGAGAAAAAGCATCAGGTCCTGCGAGGAGGGCCCCTGGTACATGGATCATCTTGAGGTCATAGTCCACAATATCTAAAAGCCAGCATGCTTGTCGACAATTAAGTTTCTGGGGTTGTTTAAAGTAGGTAAGGTTTTTATGATCGGTGAAAATCTGGACCGGGAAAGCGGATCCAAGGAGATAATGGCACCAAGCTTGAAGGGCTCGAATAACGGTGAGGAGTTCGTGATCGTAAATATCGTAGTTCCATTCTGTGGCAGAGAACGTTTGAGAGAGGTACGAACATGGGTGCCAATCACCATTGTCATCGGTTTGGAGTAATATGCCACCGGTGGCATACTTGGAAGCATCAGTGGCAATGGCAAAGGGTTTGGATAAGTCAGGGAGTCGCAGAACAGATTGGGAAAGAAAGATTTCTTTGAGACGAAGGAAGGCATTGTTGCAAGCTTCCGTCCATGACCAGGGATGATCCTTTTTTGTGAGGTCGAGCAGGGGGCGAGCAATGTCAGAGTATCCATTGACAAAGTGCCGGTAGAAGTTAGCAAAGCCCAAAAAGGAGCGTACTTCTTTTGGCTTCGTGGATGTGGGCCAGGAACCGATGCCTTCCAGTTTGATGGGGTCCATGGCAAGAGACCCTGGCTTGGTGATCATGCCTAGATATTCAACCTGCTCCAAATTGAAGAGACATTTTTGGAGTCGTAGTCGAAGGTTCAGTTCTCTCATGCGTTGGAGAACTCATCGCATAGTAGCATCATGGGTTTCCTGATCAGGGGAGAAGATGAGGATGTCGTCCATATAGATAACGATTCGTCCTTCTGCAATAAGGTCCCAGAATTCCTTGTTCATGAAGCGCTGGAAGGTAGTGGGAGCATTCTTAGGACCGAAAGGCATGATGACAGGTTCAAACAGGCCCCGATGTGTGATAAAGGCCGCCTTCCATTGGTGCCCCTCTTTGATACAAATATTGTTGTATCCCCATCAGACGTCAAACTTTGTGAAGATTTTGGCGTCTTTCAATTTATCGAGGAGGTCGGAAATAAGGGGAAGGGGATAAGCGTCTCGGATGGTGTGTTCATTGAGGTATCAATAGTCCTGTACCGGTCGGAGTTTTCTGTCTTTCTTTTTAACGAAGAAAAATGGTGCTGCCTGGGGCGAGGCTGAGGGATGAATTTTTCCACTTTTGAGGTTTTTGTCAAGAAACTCATCCTGTGCTTTTCGTTCATTGGCTGTGAGGGGATAAAGTTTCCCTATCTTGGGTACAAAAGATTCTGTAAGATTGATCTCGTGATCACAATCGCGAGAAGGGGGAAGGGGTGTGTCTTCGTCAGAAAAGATATCGGCGAAGTCCTTATACTGCTCAGGTAGGGAAATGTCCTGTTTCTTGGCATGGATGGCTAGGTCAGTAGAAGTGGTAAGAGCGGCACAGGTTAAGGCGGGGTTTGGAAGGAATCGTCCATTGGCCAGGATGGTTCGTGATAGGGTTTATAGGGGTTTAAGGTGTGCCATATCGTGGGCGAGAGCGATGTTGGCACAAAGTACATCATCCTCAGTTCGGTTGAGATACCCGAAGAGATGTTCATCAATCAAGGCATCGACATGAAGATGTCGTGGTGGAGGAGTGGTATAATCGGGACATCGCAGGTTATAGAGTTTAAGGCGTCACTGTTTTTCTTGTTCATGGGCAGCGACTAGTTCTGCTGATTGATCTGAAGTTTCGGGGATGTCCAGGATTTTCTTTCCCCAATCGATGATGGGGTTTACGGCCGTTAGCCAAGGGAAGCCGAGAATAACGGTTTCTTTTCCACAGTTCATCAAGTAGAACTCAACTCTTCATACGTATCTGTTGATATTGACAAAAAGAGTAGTTTTGAACTTGATAAGTCCATTCTTTTGGTAGAGGTGTCCACGTTTCTGATGGTTACAGGTTGGGGTAGTCGAGTTCGGGAAAGATTATGCTTTCGAGCAAAGGCCCAGTCTATACAGGATATTTGCGCTTCAGAGTCTATGAGCGCCGAGGTTGCAATGGCTTTTATCATGTCGGTTGGTACCAGTAGTTGAATAGGAATGTGCATTGATTTCATAGCTACCGGTACAGAGTTACATGAAAATTCAGAAGGAGGAGAAACGTGCGTTGCGAGCATTTCCCCATTCAAAAATCCAGGCGAATTCTTCCAATCGTTTCATCGTCTGGGAGTTCTTGAATTGAGGTCGTAGGTTCTTCTACCCTTTTGACGTCTTTAGGTGGTACCGGGGTCCGGCTGAATTTGTTGGGGCATTGGCGAGCCATATGTCCTCTTCTTCGGCAGGCTAGACAAAGTCCTTCTTTAATGCATCGCTCTCTTTCCTCCGGGGTCAGCTTCTTGAGGCGGATAACATCTACATCCATGGTGTTGGGATCGCGAGCTGGTTGAGATCGAGGAGTAAAGGTTGGGGAGTAGGTAGTGTTACCACGTTTGTGGTGGGCAGCAATCTCAATAGCTCTTTCTTCTATGCTGGCAAAATGAGCAGCTTTTGTGTACCACTCAGTAATTTTTTCAGGGACCTTTTCCATGGTGTGGATGCGGCGCATAAGAGAGACGGGGATTCCAGAGGCAAAGTAGTTGATCAGGACTTGGTCATCACTGATCCCAGTGATGGCCACTTTGTTCTGAAAGGTGGCAATATACTTTTGTAAGGCGGGGTTGTATCCACCAGCGCGATTTTCGTAGATGCATTCTTTAGTGAGCCAGGCTAGAGACTTGCCTTTGATGTCAGCATTTTCAAACGCCACTTTGAAGTCCTTTTCGAAGTCCACCCAGGCTCCGAGAGTGAATGTTCCACCCGTTAGTTTGGCTTCACAAAAGGTATCTGCCCAGGTGAGGGCAGTGCCCTTCTTCATGAATGAGAGGGCATACACGATTTGCTTGTTAGGAGTGTCGTAGAGCTTGTCATTGACTGCAAGATAAAGCTGAACGGAGTGGAGCCAAGGAAGGGCGCGTGAGTAGGAACCATCGAAGTCATCGGGAGTTCCAAGGCAAAGTTCGGTTGGTTTGGGAGCGGTGATGGTATTAGACATGGTAGATACAGGTGGTGCTGGTGGTGGAGGAAAGAAGATTCTTCTGGTTTGGGGTTGCAGGGTAGGACTAGGTGGAGTGGGGACCTGAGGGATTACCAAGGATCATTCAAGTTGGGCAGTTAAATCGCGGGTGTCTTGGTTTTCCTGGGCAAAGGGTTCATCAGGATCTGTGGGGATTTCTTCTGAAGAATTGGAAGCGGTTGATGGTACTGGGGAGTCTTGGCGATGTCGCCAGCCGGAGTATCAATTTGGATGAATGTTGGGCAATCTAGAGCAATGCTAGTCGCATCGGATAGAGCTTAGTTCTTTCGTTACGCTTCGACTGGGTAGGTAGGAGCATAGCCCTTGTGAGGCAAGAACCAAGTGCTTGATAACCCTAGGATTGAGGGTTTTGAGGATGTTTAAAGTAGCGTCCACTCAATAGTAGGACGAGGACTAGTTGACTAGGAGACCAGACGAAAGAGAGTGCCTGGGAGCTAGTACAAAGAGAGGATGTATTCGGAGGAATACAAGGGAGAACTAAGCTAAAGTACATGGAACCCGTTGAGGGGTTTATATACGTGAAGAAGAACTCGAGGGCAGGCTCGTAGAGTACAAAAGAAGACGTAAAGAGTAAACATGTATGAGTAATGCTGACTGAAGTATCAGTCAGCAAGGAGTAATGAGTAAAAGGAGATGAGTAAGTATGGAGGAACCGGAGTACCGGTACAATAGTCATGAGAAGACACGAGTAACTATTGTGAAAGAAAGATAAGTCCGAATAAAGACATAACAGAAGAAAGAACAGAGAGCTAGGGATAAATCGTAACAGTTTCAAAGTGTAGCAAGACCGCTGCTACCGACATGTTGACCAATGTTGCACTATCAACCATGAGCAGGGCAATACATCATCTCAGCAATGTCCTTAAGGAGGCGCTAACTTCTCCTATGCCCAACATTCCTCAAGTTTATCCCCACAAGACATACAATGCAATATCTACTCTACCACTGTACTATATTGTTCTCACTACAAAGCACTTGGATCAGGACATGGCACTGCCTCCTGTGGGTTTGGCTATACGTTGCAAAGGTAATTATGAGGAATAAAGGTTTCTGTAAGATATATGCTTCAACAACAGATTCAAACCTTTGTTTCCAGCTTGCCCAAGATGAGTATGAAAGGTCACTCTCCATGGCAAGTTCCTCCATTCTTCCTTTTCAATATCCAACTATGTCATCTGCTGCCACCATTTATCCTGGCCCACTTGCCCCTCCTACTCCTACTGCTTATGCTGCCCCGCCTACCTCTCCCACTTTGTATGTTGCCAAGAATAAAGTGGTTGGTTCACCTGAAGAGCTGGGAGGATTTGATACAAACATGTATGATTTTTCATTCCTTCATTAATAGCTAGCAGGCCTGTGTTTCACTATAACATATGTGTTTTCTTAGGATATGTTGTATTTTTTTTGTAACACTTCTATATGTATCCATTTGCTATTTATACAAAGAGCTCATTGTCTGATTCTTCCCTGTCATCCATGGCCACACAATAATTCCTTATAGTCAGGTAGTCAGCCCATATACTCTCCGCAATCTGATCTCACAGCACTCGAGTGTCCAGTGGTATGTCCATACTAACATCATTGTTGAGACCACCCAGTGGGTGGTCATTACCTCCATTATCTTCATCATCAGGTGGGACATGGTCTGGATCAGGATCATGCATCCGAATGAAATTGTGAATGGCACATAGTGCTGCCAGAGTCTGTGCTTGGACTGGAAAGGCAAAACCTGTGGGAAGCAGTAAGATATGAAACCTTTTCTTTAGCACTCCAAATGCCTGCTCAATAATGTTCCTCACAGATGCATGACACAAGTTGAATAGTTCTTCTTTTAATATCAGCCTGGAATGTTTCAGTAAGGTAGTCAACATGTATAGGTACTTACCTAACATTCACCCTGCCCCACTCTGCTAAGTGATATTGCACACCATGATATGGAACAAGCATGAATGCTTGAGAGGAAAAGCCGAGATCTGCAAGAAAAAATTTTCTGTCTGGAATGCAGAGAGTCCGAGAATGCATATTGTCATAAATGCACACATCAGACACCGAGCTCTCCCAGCCCATGAGCATGTATGTAAACAGCATGTTGAAGTCACAAGCAAAAATACAATTTTGAGAAATGACACCTTTGCAATTCCAAAAAGTAGAGTTCAAACCCACAAGTGGTTTGGTCGCAATGTAGGGCCAGAATTTCGCATTATTTCAAATATAAGGGGGTACCATTCCTCTGTCAGAGGGCTTGACATAAGCTGTATAGAACAGCGCACTTGCAAAAATGTTGTTCATTTTGCAAAAGTAACTATTGAACTTATTAGTACAATAGAAATCAAAATCAATCACTCACCAGGATATGGTATCATTTGAATGTTGAAAACATTTGCCGACATGGTGAACAGGGAGGCCTGTAACAGACATGTAGAGGAAAATGGCAACTTGTTCTTCCAGGGTGATAGATCTTGAGTCTGTGTGCCCATGGGTTCTGAGGACCAACATGAGCTTTAGAAATGCATTATGATGCATCCCTAGCTTGGTCCAAATGTGCTCTGGGTGACCTATTAACAACTCTAGTACCCATCCTTCTCCGGACAAGATTGATGTGTGGTACAGCTGCAGATCCTTTTGTGCTGGTTTGCAGAGCGATGTCGTGATGGCACCTAGGGCACAAATGATGATGCTGACTAGAAGAGAAATATATTTAAGAATATACCTGTGCTGTTCTGGGCAAATTGCGTGCGGCATAGCGACATATGGGGGGACGAGGGGATCAATATCGATGCTATTCGATCGTTATCCGAAGCTGAAAGTTCGGGTTCCGATTGTCGGGG
>JBBPKM010000256.1:0-17418 GCA_038089255.1 Austroboletus rostrupii
GAAACTTGCGATACGCCAGGTAAGGAGGGACGGGGTTTGAAACTTTGAAATCTTGATTGGTTTTTCAGGGCATCAGGGCTCATTGGTCCTCCGAGAATACTGCGATGCATGTCGTCAGATCCAGCGAGGGCCATATCTTGATTGATGAGATCGATCTGGTTCGTGCTCCATGCATCATGACTTGAAACCTTGATATATCCACGCACAGAACATCCGGAACCTATGTTCTGGGTACAGTTATTGTATCTCCATCTTAGACAACATCTACGTGTGGTATGGTTGTGGTTCTGTGGCTGCAGAGCGGACTGCAGCGCTCCAGTATGCACAAGGTATGGCTACCAAGGGGTCAACTGTGAAGGAGCTTACAGAGGGCGAGAATGACGGGGAAGACGAAATATTCTGGATGGTTGTTGGTGACCCTGAATCCTATGCCAAGGCTGATTATTGGAGGTGGAGGAGCAGCGTGGTACCCTCTGAGCCTCGTTGTTGGCTTGTCGATGTCACGAACCCGAAGGCTCCAGTAAGTATCCAAAGCCATGACTTCAAATCGAGTACCCATACTCACGTACACTAGATCCGTCCGGTCGCAGAAACCACACAGCAAGCGTCGGTTTACATCATAGACTGCTTTTGGGAGTTCTTCGTCCTTGTTGGCAAAGATGCCCGCGCGAAACGAATTGATATTGCACTCGCGATTCGTACGGCAACGGTGCGGGGTTTGTGTTTGACCATGTACCAGACACCCTGTTGAACGTCTTGTTGAACCAGGCGATGGCTCCACTTGTGGCCGCTTCCAAGCCATTCTCGCCTACAGTTCACGTGTTGATTCTGCCCACACAACTGCCCCTAGACATGCGACACGCATTCCGCAACCTCGATGAACTCGCGCTGGTGAGTCCTACACTCTCATGAGCGCGAGCTGCTCGGCTAAGGTTCCGTTTTCTGTGAATGATCAGAACGGCGGGGTTATCCCCGACCATATGAACATCTTGTCTGTGCCAAAGGCGATCGAACATGTAAGTAGCGCGTTTTGAAAACCAACCAGAGTATGGTGTCGCTGAGTAAACGCAGTTATGCACGTCTTCCTGGGATAGGTCTGTGCTGAAAGATTGTACGATGCTCCCACTTGGCCTCGATTCATCGCATGTTCCGACGCCGTGATGAGACCGAGCGGCAAAGCATTTTCCAGGATCAGAGACTCGGGGTTTGAGCGCACTTGTCCATTCATTGCGATATTTTTTTATTATTCGTGTGTATATTTTGAATTAATTTGCGGCATACCTCGCCCTACCATTTTTCGTATGGTTCGCTGTTGCTGCTGAAACTAAAGGGACGAGTAATATCGTTTACGACATGCTGCGCGGAATTTAGATTCCCAGAAGAGAAGCTCGTCATAGGCGGGCCTAAACCGGAGTCTGAAACTTTCCTTAGAAAACACATTCAGATTCAACGTCGTCTCGAACGTGTGCTTGCAACCTGGCAATGCGTTTTGGATGGCGATTGGGCTTTAGTATGTTTGACGATAGACCTGCAGGGATGCTACTCGGGTGCGATCCGGCCCAGTCGCAGGAACGTGGAACATGAGACAGTGCGTGCTCATGACCGGACTCCAAGTTTGGGTTGTTGGCTGTGGGTGCGGTTTCCCACTGATTGTGGGTCCCGCGAGCCTGAGTTTGTGGGCGTCAGTCGGCTACTGTTTTGGTTCTGCACATCTTTATCGTCCGTAGAGGAGCACGATTCGGAGCGCCGCGACGGTCGGATAGTTTTTAGACAAGTCAAAATGTCGGCCTGAAACTTGAGCTGGGCTTTGTTCCGCCCCCTCAAAGTCAGCCACAATTCCCGATTGCTTTCTCCCCGCCATGAAGGACACGTCCCGTCCTCGTCCCGCCGTTCCTCCTTCGCGCTCTGCTCCCTATAAAAAATGCAAGCCATCCGCGCCCGTCTCTCCTTCCCGTGGAACGCGTCGGCAGTACGACGCGTCGCCATCAGAGGGCATCCAAGAGGCCATCTCCCCTCATTCTCCAGAACGAGCACATACGTCGTGCCATGACATGGCCCGACCTTCATGTGCAGTCTCTTCTGCAGATCCCGCCGGTGCAGGGGACAATCGTCCCACCTCCCGTCCTTTGGGACACACGAGCACGGACCGGCCCACGCGCGAACGTCCATCGCACACAGGTGTGACCGGCGTGCACTCACATGTGGAAGACATATATCCACGGCTCGCGCCCGCATCGGCGCCGCCTACTGTCAGCGCCTTCAATGGCCAGGGGAAGGCCGAGTCTCCACCCCTGGGGTCGGTAGCCGCATTCTTACGCAGTATTGAACTTCCAGATAAACTTTCAAGTTCCGTCGTGCCTCCGCTCCAGCCGCCCTTTTCTCTTACGCCAGCTATCGCACCCGCTCCATCGTTATCGACTGATAACGCGAGCAAGGCCATTGCGAATGGAAACGGGGATGGCTATCAAGCCAGCCTCGTTTATAAAGGACACCCTTTTACATATGATCTCACTGCGCTTCCCGACGATCCAAAGGGCACGATCGCACTGCTTGCGATGACTCAGAGCGATCCTGGCGCATATATCCTTGTCAGCGCACACTATCGGCGCACGGGCCGTCCCAGGGCCGCATGCGCTGTGATTAAATCCTTACTCGATATGTTGGATAATCCGTCCTATGTCAAAAAAACGGGGGGTGACGGTACGCCTTTATGTACATCTGCGCATCCTTTTGGTTTGAGAACACATTCATAGCAGCGCCCATGCCTTCCTCGGGGGGGTCTGTAGTGACGTGTGCTACTTCAGATTCGCCTACTAGTTCCAAACAGGTCGATTTGCCGACGTCAGTGTATAAACGCACGGCTATGCGGCCGGCGTTATTGCTTTTGGCAGCGTGCGAGCTGGATATCAGTCGAGAACATCCTGACGGTCCGGATAGTGCACTCCATGTCTCTGCAGCACATGATCTCTTCCGGACTATCTATGGGACTGTGAACGATGCTATCGTTGCTGAGGGGGCGGGTTCCCAACCCAATAATCCACTTGGTCTCAATTTTTTGGGCAGAAAAAACTGCCTGGGGACTTCAACATCTGATTCAAGCAGTCGTGCACCACCGCGTAGTGCATGTGCACACGAGGCCGAGTCACTGGCACGCATCAAGCGCCTGGAAAAGGAAGCAGGCGTAGCACGCACTACCCAGAAGAAGCTACAGGAGAAGCTGGCAATGTCGAATGACCGCCTGACACGTTATGAGGACAAGGTGTATGGGCTCGAATCTCGTTGTCGCGAGGCGCGGGGGCAACTGGATGCATCACGCGAGGAAAATCGGAGGTTACGTCAACGTCTGGCCGAGTCTGAAAAGAGGGCGCGCGAAATGTCACAGTCTATGACAAGTAATGATAATCGGATGTGGGGAAAGCTCAAGGATTTGTTGTTTGATAACTTTGGAGAAGGCGTGCGCGGTGAGTGAGTACTGGTGTCATATCCCCCCTTTTCTTTTTCTCGTTTTTGCATTGGCATCCGAGTTTGCCATTCATATGGATGTGGTTTCCTTTTCCAGTTGTACCCCATCAATATTGCGTCCCTCGGCATTGGCATGATCCCTTGTACTAGTACCACAAATTCTTCGAATGGACCGACACGGCGCATACCTTAGACATTGTTCATACGATGCACAATATCCCTACCTCATCCTTTGTCTTTGTAGCACATTGCACTTGTACTTTTTCCAGCACCCAAGAGACAGGCAAGGGGTCATCAATCGGAATTATTTTCCTCGCATCATCGCAAGCGTCCACCCCATTAGCTTGGCATGGTACTAGCAGCACTTGGGGGTTCTTTCCTGGATGTACGTCTGTATCTACCCGAAGATACTCGATGTGGTGGATAAGGGGAAGAAATGTCGAGCAAGGATGCTCTATCCTCATGAGTTGAACTACCCGCGAGATCAGATTTCTTTCCCCAGAATGGTAGATGTCATGGACTTACAGCAGTCAAATAAGACTCTGCGACTGTACGTGCCCGAGCGTTGAGGCTGAGTTTCATCTCGCTAATTTCCCTATCTACTTCTTCCATAAATCTGTTTTTGTTGTTGTTTTGAGAGCAGTTACACTGCAAGTAATACATCTGCCAAGGACGACCTACTGGATGATGAAATCGACCACCTTGTGTTTGAGCATCGTCTCTGAATGGACGTTGGTGATCAAGAACGAGATGTCATAACCCTCCAAGAGTCAACGATCGACATCAGTCCAATTTCTTCCATGCTGATCAGACCTACTGGGACGGGCTTCCTGCGGAGCACGACGAAGCTCTCGGCACGCTGCATCATAAAGCGCGTGAATTTGTGGCAGAGGATCCGTTCGATCTCGTCGGCCTGTTTGATCTTGATGCTCATCCGTATCGAGTTAACGGAGGGTTCGATCAGCACGCGTTCGTTTTCATTGCGCGATATCGCAAGGGAGTTGAGCAACACTTCTTTCGATGCGCTGTGCGGTACGGCGTGAATGGAGCGGCACGATAAAGAGTCGAGGATCGGGTTCGTCAGGGGCGACTACGTACCGTACCTCGACCTCAGGTTTGTTGTGCCGCTCGACAACCTGGGCAAGGACGCGTGGGCGATAGATCAGGGCCTTTCCGCAGCGCGACGCGGGGGCGGCGCACGACACATACCTGCGATGAAAAGTTTTCGAGCGTAAGCGCTGCGGTGAGCGAGGACCTGACGGCGGCGAGATATGGTCTGA
Organism: Austroboletus rostrupii; assembly: GCA_038089255.1. Taxonomy (NCBI): domain Eukaryota; kingdom Fungi; phylum Basidiomycota; class Agaricomycetes; order Boletales; family Boletaceae; genus Austroboletus; species Austroboletus rostrupii. Next base: position 4,743 of record JBBPKM010000256.1, read on the forward strand.
GGACGTTGGACTGGTTCACGAACACATCAGCCGTCCGCCGCGCTCAAGGGCGCTACCCACTGACCATCTCGACGACGGGGGACGATAAACCTGTTACGGAAAGCGGAGTTTGAAACTCACATTCGTCCTTTTCCTTTTCTTTTTCTTTTTTTAATTTCGTTTTTCTTTTGCTCTTTTCGTCGTCTTTGACACTTTTTCGTTCAAAAAAACCCTTAAAAGTCGCGTCATCGACATGGTCGTCGCCATTGCACCTTGGTACGTATTTCGGACGCGTTCGTTGGAACTATTCACGAGCGTCCTGGCTGCAGGAGCATCGTGTTGACCCCCGGCAAAGCCCAGGTCATTGTCCCCCAGGGCGACCTCCAAATAAAAAACGCGGCACTCCCCGACGAACTCCAAGATGGTGCTGGCCGGACGTCCGTCAAGCTCACCTACCAGAGCCTCGCTTCGCTCGACGATGACGAAGACGAAGAGGACGAGGACGAGTCACCTCAGGGCGAAGCGGTGACCACTGTCCTCTGCTCACTCACTCCCGGAAAGGTACGTGAACTTTTTTTCCACAGCAACCTCCCTGAACATGTGTTCTGCCGCGTACACTAGATCGAGCAGGCCACGTGCGAAATCATCCTCGAACAGGACATGGAGTACATTCTCGAGGCTGTCGGCAAAAAGTAAGCAAACGTGCTTCGCACTAATGTTTAACGTGTTTTATCTTCTTTGAACAGCACCATCCATCTGTATGGCAATTACATTGGCATGTAGTGTCTCCTTTGCTTTGTGCCTACACTTATTCATGTGCTGTGTTCCGCTAGATCAAACTCCCGTTGATCAGCCACCACTGGACGAGGATGAGGACGATGAGGACGAGGCCTATGACTTAGACGAAGTTAGCTCGGATGTTGAAGTAGAGCTCGATGGCGACGAAGCTGATCTGAATGATGAAGTCGGAGACAGCGCGTGAGTCCTGATATTTATCACCTAGATCTTCATGAATTGGTTTTGCTCGTGTTTCACAGCCGCTTCGAAGAGATTCACGATGAGGATGAGTCTCCCAAGAACCTTAAGCGAGCTCGCGAAGATCCCATGGAAGTTGACGAGCACGAGCCCGAGGAAAAGTTATCGAAATCGCAGAGGAAAAAGTTGGCGAAGAAACTCAAGGCTGCCGACGGCAAGGCCGTTCCCGCTCCTTCGCCAGAGAAGAAGGCAGAAGAAACGAAGGTGGAGGAGAAGAAGGAGAAGAAAGACAAGGCTGAAAAGAAGGAAAAACCTCAAAAAAGCGACGGTGAAAAGAAGGATAAAAAGGAACGTACCCTCGACGGTGGTGTCAAGGTTCGGGATTCCAAGGTCGGCACTGGCAAGATGGCGAAAAAGGGCGACAGGGTTGAGATGCGTTACATTGGCAAATTCCTGGATGGCAAAGTATTTGACAAGAATACGAAGGGAAAGCCTGTAAGGCTATACATGCCGTGTGTTGTGAGCTGCTCATCAATTCCATTTCTAGTTCATTTTCACGCTTGGACAAGGTGATGTCATCAAAGGTGGGATAAATTACATTGTTTATAGGACGCAATGAGGTTTACAGTGCTGTCAGGTTGGGATATTGGAGTAGCCGGAATGCAGGTTGGAGGAGAACGCGAAATTGTGGTTCCGCCATCAATGGGCTACGGGAACAAGAAAATGTCCGACATCCCTCCCAACTCGACATTAAAGTTCGGTACGTCATGGAGGATGGTTCGCGCGCGTTGTCTAACTGATGATGGTATTTTCTGTTATCAGAAGTAAAACTCTTAGAGATAAAATAAAAGGGATTGATCCTCGGTCCTCGGGTGAGAAGCTGGAGGGGTTTTAGTGTCACATGTGTTGTAGTGCAGTGGTGAATACGTGTGCGTCCATATATCAAATTCGACTTTGCGTTGTGTGCCCAGGACCCTGCAATCGCTTGATCAGTGCGCAAACCGTGCGGACGCACTGCATCCCTGACGACCCTGCAACGACAGCTTTTCCGGGTGAAACTCTACGAGCCTTCTCGACGTCATCCAGGAATTTGTGGTTATTACGACTAAACATGAACCACGTCAATCAGGGGGTGCTTCAGCCGGGCGCGCTACGATCACCCGGTCCTATGCACCACGGCGGCTACTTTTCCAACGCGAAAAACGAACACGATGAAATGAGTATGTGATGTGGGCATCGAAGCTAGAAGTGCTGCGAACGCGTGATATTTGGGACGTGGCGGTCAACAAAAAAAAAAAAAGTCTGACAGGTCAAATGCAGCATCGTACACGTGTTTTCCTTCTTTTCCCCCCTTTGGTCCTTGCGGGATGGCAAGCACTTTCAGGATCCGCCCCTATATACTTCTTGCCCTCCCCCCCCTTCCATGATTATTTCTCCCGAGCGCGTGTCCGGAGCACGGTGTTCCGTGGGCAAAGTCGCCGTCAATGTGTGCAAGCAAGCAACGCCCCCATGCTGTGCGACCGGAGTGCCATTTTACTGTGGTTGGCATCCTGTCCCCCGTGGTGCGAATGGGGCTAACTGGTCACTTCGATCGCACGTCAGCGTCCGCCCGAATAACGGTCCGGAAAAGATGCCGGGTTCTGTAAAACCACCCGAAATGGGTTCGTACGAGCGTTCCTCTCCCCTTTCTGCGCTCTCGCAACCCACGCTGCGCCATTTGCGAGGTTGTTTTGGGATCCCGACCCAGAACGTAATGTATTCGAGTCTAGGGCCCGACTCTAGGCGTCGAACGTGAAACAAGAATTTGGAATTAGTTCGCCGTTTCGACGTAGGCCGTGACTCGCCGAACGAGCGTTCCAGAAGGCGTATGATACATACCCAGACCGCCGACAATACTACCGATCGTCCGCGTGTATGCTTTTTCCTAATACGCAATGACATAACAGCTAGAACATTGCGGGAAGCCTAAATCGAGGATGGTGTTGTGGAAAAGAGCAAAAAAAGAAGGCGTGCAGAATTACGACGACCGGAACTGAAAGGCAAGTTTTGCTTGAGGCGATTTTACGCGAGATTGGACGTTCGATGTGTGGCCACAGGGGAGACCGGGGCGACAGTTTATCTTAGCCCGAACAACTGAATGAGAAGAGGGTGGCAGTGAGAAAGGGAATGGCCTTGGTGGGACCGAGGCTCAAAGACCACATGGGATATGCTGCGGCGGGAAAAACCCTCTCTGGCTTGGAGTACGGTAGAGTCAGGCAGAAGAGAAGCGTCAGTTGATCATTGAGGCTGAGTTTTATGGGTCTGCGCGAACAAAAAAACATTTACTGGCGAGTCCCGTCAGCCATGCCGCGATCAGAAAAATGTTCCACACACGCAACGCTCGGACCACACGTTTGTCGCATACTCAGACAACTTGTTACAACCGCTCATAAAGATGACGGATGAGGAGCGAATCCGTTCGATCGTTCCCTATATGTCATGGCAGAAAGAGGGTGGCTTAAATGTGGTTTCAGTGCTCGGCAAAACCACTCGTACCTTTAGCCCGAGTGACTATCGTACAGATCATCACCGATGTGAAGGTGATACACGAGGTCATTCGCCACCGCAGTATTGGGGAACCTTGTGGATCAGATGACTAAATATGAGCGAAGTGAAGACGGTGGAACTGCGTCTAATCATCAAGACTGGAGTAGGAAAAAGTTTCTTGCTTGATTAGTCGATCGGAACTGAGTCGTACCTTGTCCACTTGTCGGAAGTGACTGTATCTCATCTCGTCGGAAAAGAATGGGAATTAAAGTTCGAATGGGAACAGATGAAGGCGATAAGGAAGAGAAATTTCGTCAGTGTGTGGAAAGGTGGCAGTTTCGGAGAAAAAGAGAGCAAGCAAGTACCGACATATGAAAGTCCGAAATCTAAAAACTCAGATAGAGGAAATCACCCTTCAACAACGCGAGGAAGCGGAAAGAGAATGTGTCTGACGCGACAAAGGAACTGCGCTTTCCAAAACAACGGAAGCCCAGGGCAGCTGCAGCTCATGCAACAAATTTTTGACAGACCCAATATGTTGATGTGGTGGACAATAGAGCCGGATATCAAATCTGAAAAAAATAGTTGAATTCCGGGAATGAATAAATGGCCCAGGTACTCCCTCGATATGGTCATTGACATGAAATAACACATTAGCCGAACAAATCGACAGCATCCAAGGTTTGCCATCGCGATCTGATAAACATTTGCTTACAAGTTCCCTCATGGCGCAGACGACCTCCGAGCAGAGCCGAACGACAGGGCGTACGGACACGAGTCCACTTGCCACAAACTATAAAATCGATGCAGTGGTCAGCATAGGCAGCCAGAACCCTCCTAGAGTATCTACCTCCCTGAACTCCATCAACACACACCAGAACTTGTCGGCAGCTTCGCTCAATGGGACCGGGGTTCAGAGTCATCACACCTCTACCTGGTGCGCATCTTCGCCTCCATTGCTGTCACGCAGCTGGGTTATGGGGAATGGACACCGTACGCATATATGCTGGAGTTACTCCTCCGAGGATGTTGCGTTTTTCCGTGTGCGCATCTGCTATGTATGGTCGGGGGCGCTTCTTTCCCATTGTACTGCAGGCAGACGCCACTGTCTCCTGGCCAAAGTCCCAGTACATACCATGGGAATGGAAGATGCCTCTGACCATGCGGTGTGGGTGTCAGCATGTTAAAACCAGCGTCCTCGAGCATGTGCGGTGTCGATACGCGATTTTCCCCACATGACTCAATCGAAAAATATACTCACTTAAATGACCACATCCGACGGGATGCTAGTCCGAAGGAGTACGCGAAGGAATTGTTATCATGCGAGATCGGCTGATCTCCCATAGACCCTGCAAAGGTTATAGATCTTTTTAAGAAGCAGAAGCCGAACGAGAAGTTGTTCTGGTCGCTTTCATGAGAAAACTTTTCCGAGGATCTGGTGAGGATCAGTCAGGGCAGGTTCTATATCTTGTGAACTCTTCATAGTTCACTTACACATGCTGCCGCAGAGATACCTCTGCAAGAGGTACTTGTGCAAAAGAAACCTCGGTGGTGGTGGAAGGGCCGAAGTAGTGGCGCTTCCCAGAAACACGATTTCCTCAAGTTGAGCGTTAATTTGCGCCTCAATCGGCAAACTAAACGTTGTCACCAGGGAGTTCTCATCGGCTCTTGTCTGTGAGTGCCCGCCCTCTTGCCTAGCTTTGCTGAACTGTAGCTTGAGGAGCAGGCGCATCGATCGAAGAGATCCATATACTTCATCCGACCAGTGATGGGGTGCGAGGATTGGCTGCCCGCCGCGTTGAGGTGGGAAACCAACAGGCACTTGATCATTTTCGGTTTCTGACAAGTATCCTTTCTCAACAACATATCTGGATGGGAGCTTCAGTGCTGGGCACAGGCCGCTGCGGACACCTTTTTCTCTATTTTATTTTCTCTTGTAGAGGCGAACCTTCTGAAACTCGTGTCTCTGTACTGGGCTTTATGCATTCAAACTTGACTTAAGGTTCGAGGATGTAAACTTTCGCTATCGTTTCGAGACCCTCCGAATCCATTATGCATCTCCATCACTCTACTTCGTACACTCATCACCTCAAGCACACTATCGACACTGGTAAAGTGGAAGCCGCGTCGTTCAGGTTCACAAAAACTCGCGGGATGTGCCAACTGTTGGAAGGATGTTCACACACCTAAACACCGTCCCCACTTCCAGTCAACATCATTTGGAGAATTTTCCAACGGACCGGCCTTGACCTGGAAGCCAGAAAGACGACCAGGCCGAGCAACTTTTTTGGTATTTGGACTGACATTCTTCGTATCGATGATAGCAGGGTCCCACAGAATTATTTCCTAGCGAGATTCATCGCTCCTCGCCGACCTCTGCCATCCTAAGATGTCTCTCGATTTAGAACAGGTTTTACCGTCAACTCCGCGAGCCCTTTCTGTTCAGTGGGAGAGGGCCACCAAGTCCGCCTTCGCGGAAGCGGAGTCAGATGCCAAAGGATGGGTTTCACCACTGAAACGACTGCCAGACAAATTCCCATGGCAAGCTAGCTTCGGGTTCCCGAAGCTGTGTTATCGCACCTTCAGCTTGCCGGATCGACGATCACACAAAACGGTACATCCGAGCTATCTGTGTCGCTGATCCAATAAATAAGGACAAAATTTCCTCATGGCACGGCGAAAAATAAAATAAAAATAGACTTCTGAAGTTAATCACCAAGTTGCATGGAGAATGAGACGGAACTGAGACACTTGGCACGAGTAGACAAGGTTTCATTGTGTGGCTCCATCTACCGCTAACTTACTTTGTAGACAAGCTGTGTGAGGATGATCTGCGCAGAGCGATTAAGTAGGAAACGGATACATTATATCACTGTGAGCAATGTTGAACAATGACCACCCGTCGAAAAATGAAAAAAAATAGCATTGGCTCCCGTCAATAAATGAGTCATCAGGATGAACAAAAGTTATCATCCATTAATTCATGAGCCACAGTGGCGGCCTCATGAATTTCCGTCATTCAGTTCATCCACATATAGATGAGAGGGGCCGAGTAATCCACACCTTCCCATAAAGTTAATCGCGGGGAAGTTTTCGGCGTGGTACATTGACTTTCTGAGTGGAGGGATGAAAGAACTTGACCGGTAAATCATGCTTTCGCCATCGTCATGCACCGGTCTCTCCCAAGGTTGGCGGCGCTGCAGCGGGTGTTGTGATACACGTTCTTCATGGGGTCTGAGCATGTAGGGATGACACGGTCCTTCCTTGGGGGCATTGCGGTCGTGGTATTGGAGCGAATCGAACCCACATGTTTGACGACAGTACCAGAAATTCAGCTGTCAAGTGAGTCGGAGAATCCGTCGCTGGGTTTCGCACCTTCAAGTTCCCGTTTCTACTCCTCTCACAAAAACAAAGGCAAATACCAACTCCCCAGCTCCAAGGACCAGAAAACGGGGGTAGAAAGCAGGTGAAGCTCGTAGGAGGCGTGATTCCACGATCGTTTGCGAATGTGATGAGCGAGGCAGAGAAGTCCAACATCCCCGTGACCCCAGCACAGTGATATGCAGACACCAAACGCCCACACACCCGATGGAGAAGTCGAGTAGCCATAACCACCTCTCTAAGCCCACAAGGCGTTAGGATCACAAGGTGTTCTTGGGAGCGGTGTGGGTCAGGGCAACGATATCTGGTCCACACCCGGCCTCGCTCCTAATTTCTCCGCAGAAATGGAAGTTCGCAGCGGCGTCCCACTCCTGTCGTGCCTGCTCCTTCACCTCGAGGACGAGTCCCTCTTTATTTGGCGGCCCCTTACCCTGCTACTTTCAAGTGGAAGTCTTTACACCTCAACTCCACAGGAGGTGTAATTCACCAACCAGGGACTGAGCCAAGGATAAATCGGACCGTGTTCCTGTCTCTATTAAAGCTGCAGAGGAAGTCGCCTCCTTTCGTTGAGAGGCCATCCGGAGCATAAACTGCTGCGCAATGGTCAGACCAATTTCCATCTCATTTGTACTGCGTGGTTGATGCCTCTACTTGCAGAACAGTGACCTGCAGCACATACCATGGGAATGGAAGAGGGTCTGACCACAGTTCAGCAGACTGTTCTGTTATGCGGGTCATTCCAGTGCTCAGCCATCTCAAGTGAATAAGGTGAACCGGCTCACGTTTCCAGATACAGAAGGCAGCCGCTTGGCGAGGTATTCCGGGCTATTGAAAGTTCAAGCTCACGCATAAGTCGAAGCTACGGTTCGATATCCCGCCCTTATCAAGGGATCCCTTTGTCCTAGTCCGCTGTCGGTGTTCTGTCAGTTTTCGCTTCCCAAACCGTGACTGACCAGCATCATCATACAGGCCCACAATGATGGGATACGCTACGCTTGCAGATCGGAGGGACTTGCATACGTGAGGAGGATGAAGAAGTAATGGCATGCTTCTGACCCGTTCCACTTCGAGAAAGCATCCTTCTTTCCAGGTTCAAGGCCTGTATTCTTGGTCGCCGATCTATCTTTCGGTCATTCCTGCACCGGAGGACTGATAAAACCGTCTGCTCCATTACCAAAACGTTCAAAGTTGAACGTTGACTTGGGCGAGGGGTCGACGGTGCAGTTGGACATGTTGAGACGCGCGATTGGGCAGTGCTGAGATGAAGGTGATTTGGGGTTTTCGCTCCGAAACGGCTTCCCTCCCCGTAATACTATACAGGATGCATTTCTACCCTCAGCTCACATGACCCTTGTGTCGAGAAAAAGTTTTATTTATTGTCCCGAAATTTAGAAATAACTTAAGTTTGCCGCTGGAACCCTTCCCTCATACAACTAATACTACCACCCCATGGAAAGATCCGGCCATTTACTCATTGAACGGTGTACTACTAGTGCTGCCGCTGGCTAACAAGCGAATTTCAGCATCTTCGAGATATTCAATGTTCAACAAGCTCTTCATAACTCCGCGAGGCGAGGTGTCGCGGAGTGGAGCGATTCCTGCTACAGATTTTTGTGTTCGCGATGAAGCGAGTGGGCCGTCTCCATCGCTCCACCCACTCCACCGCAAATATAGTAGCTTAATTTCTGGTGGTCGTTGCACATTCCTTTGCAATGTGTTTACCATTCGCCCGCGAGGCCTCAGTTGTCGTATCGTACCAGTATAGCACTAGAGTTGCTCAGAATACGTACGATGCTGTTCAGGGCCATGAAAGATCAGAGACTGGTGATGCAGCATGAGCCACATGTGAGAGGGCTTGGAAATTGTCTTGTAGTATGTATGTTATGGCTGGAACATAATTATGTGTTTCCTATCAGAAATTTTTCCATTGGAGACTACACTCCTTCCGCCACTAAATCGAAGGGAACGGCGGGCGCCAGCCGTACACTCCCTCACAATCTACGACAACGCATCCGGGTGTACTTTCGACGCGCGGGGAGCACAACGTCGGGCAGCTGTGAAAACGACGAACCAATGATACAAATATATGCTGTTGCGCTGTCATCGTCGTGGCGCATCGTGTAGGACACTTTGCGGCTATCCTGGCAAAACATCAACAAAACGTGTACAGATTGTCATGACAATTGTTCCGACGACGACATACAACCAATACATTGACACATGGACCCTGTTTCAAGCTACAACCAACGCCCAGGTATCACAGGGTGCGAAGAAGACAGGCCACCGTCGACAGCAATGTTCTGCCCATTGACATAACTCGAGTCGTCTAAAAAAAAAATCAAGATCAGTCTCGCGTGCATCGCCATCCGCCAGGAGGACACATTCGCACCCGACGCTAAGAATAACGCCATCTGGGCGATTTCTGAGGAGCGTGGTCAGCGCGTGGAAGCGGGGTTCTCAGGGACGCGAGCACGAAATACTTGCCCTGTGCGACGCCGTATCGGCCCATTGCATTCAGTTGCCCGATCTTGCTTTCCCTACCCTTGTTACGAGCGGCGTCAAACACATCCTTGGTCATGTTCGTTTCGATCAAGCCAGGGCAGATCGAGTTTACGCGGACATCGGTCTTCTGCAATTGGTACACGCTCGTCTTCGCGATCGAATTGACACTGGTAGACATCAGATCGTTGTACAAAGAAGTCAAACGGAATACCTCACGCAGCTTTACTTGCACTGTCTGGAATGTAGTTCATATCAGGGCTTTAATACCGAGTGAATGGGCTCACAATGAATGGATCCTGCGCCAGAACGTAACCCAGCAACTAGGCGAACAAACTGAGATTCGAAAGTGTTACAACAACGCGGCAGGACGGACCTGAAGCGGTCAATATTATACTACCGCCACTCAGAGTCTTGCCGCTGGAAGGATTCGTATGCATCATGGCTTGCGAGCCATACTTGACCGCTAAAAAGCAACTGCGAAGGAAACGTCCGTTGCACATATTCATATCTGCGGGATAAGAGATTCCTCACGACAGAGTGTTGATCCGCATGGTATCCATGAACGACTTTGATGTCGTGTCTTCTAATCCCACGCTCGCCGATACTCCAGCCTGATGCGATGTTAGGGGCGGCACATCTCGAGCGGAGGTGACGGACATTGGCAAAGAAGACATCCAGTTGGCCCTCCTCGTCGATCGCTTGCTTGCACACTGCAGTTATGGCCACCTCATCCGCCGCATCAGCTTTGATGGTCGTGACCTATGCAGCTGCGTAAGCTCATCACATCGCAAACGCCGCTTCGCAGCTGACCTTTACGTCTGGATACGAGCGTTCGATCGTTGACCTGAGGTCCGGTAGATTTTCGGAGGAGAAGTCCATCAAATAGAGGTGCCGTACGCCTTTACGAGACAGAATTATGAGCACTGCGCAGTGAGATGCAAAGAAATCACCATCCAGACCTTCATGTGCAAAGAGGAGGGCAGAGGCACGCCTGAGCAATCACGCAAATGCATAAGCAAGGAAGCGACAATAGGGTTGGACATTACCCGATGCCGTGCAGCGAATCAACTCCAGTAATGACACAGACCTTGCCGTCGAGTCGCTTTCCTCGAGGAGAGTTTTTCAAATGCGACTGAATCTGCTCGACACGCGTGAGCGTTCTCTTGTAGTGTTCCCCTGCGGCGTCCTTGGACTTTTCGGCAACACGTCCGGGGGTGCCCTTCGTCGCCATTTCAGTGTAGCAGTCACAAACACGGAGTTGGGTGGGTTCGAGGTAGCTGGGTCACGTTTCCATAGCCGGTTAGCCGGGGACAGTGCAAGCGCGGCAGAACAACAGAACTATTATTATTTTACAAGACTGCAAGAAATTCAAGAAATAATACATATTCACATCGGATAGAGCAAATACACGAGTCCATGTTCCCGAAAGCACCAAAGGCTCTGGGGAAAAGAAAAGAAAGAAAGCAGAAGAAGAAAAATGGCGGAACCGATTTGTACCCCGAGGCTAGTATCTGGGTGGGTACGACCCGTAGTTATTGTTTTCGGAATAGCCCGGAACGCCATGCGACGCCGCTCTGTAAGGATCAAAGTACGGGTGATAGCTCTGTGGGGCACGATCCACGGGATAACCGAAGGTGTCCTGATGGACTACATGTGGTGGTGCGTGTGCCTGATCACTGTATGGGCACATCGGCATAGGGGGATGGGTGAACTGCGCCGTGTGGGCAACGGTCTGAGCGGCGATGTCAGCAGCGCCAGAGGACTGATCCGATAGGGCCGGGGATGATGAGGACGTGTACGACACGGGGGAGTCATAAGAGTCTGGCAGCGCCGAACTCGTGTCGTTCACATCCGTGCATGAGGTGTCGGGATAAGATGAGGAATAGAGCTCCGCAGAGAGCCCTGGAGAGATACGGAGTCGTTTCTGCGGGTCTGTATGGCTGTATCCGTCGTGGCCGTGGATCTCGCGATCGGCGAAAGCAGTCGTCTGCTGTTCGTGAGCGTCCGACACGGGCGGTCTGGGAGAGACAGGCGGCGGCATAGGGGGAATTTGCCTCCCTGAGGGAATGTGGCTCTGCTTTGGATCAAAAGACAAGGCAGGCTTGTCAGGAGTGCGGCGCTTGCGCTGTCGTGGGGGCTGGGCAGGCGGCCTCCTCTCTCTATCGTGGGGAAGCGGCTCGCGAGTCAGCAACGGCCTCATTTCCCTCTGCCTCTGATGGCAAGGCAAAGTCAGGACGGGAATTGGGCGCTGATGAGACACGTACGGAAGCATCTCTGCGGTGGTGGGGGGCATCGGCCGGGAGATCATGCGAACTCGGGTACATGATGATCGTCGGCGGCGGCGTCGTCGAGCTCTGAGGAGAGCTTTTTTTCGTGTTCCGTTGCTGGAGCAGCCACACGGATTGGCTGCAGCGATATATACGAGACACGGACCGGGGCCATTCTGCGAGGCATGCTGAAACGCGCCAGCCTGGTGCCGTAGCTGTGGGGATAGCGGTCGAGGTCGAGGTGATGGTTCATCTCGAGTCTTGCCGAATTGGTACTCCGCCACCTATCTCTGACTACCACCACAGTTGGAGCTGGAGCACCACGTTGGACCGAATCACTGATCATGTCCTCCAGCATAGAACTGATCAACCCAAAAGCCGAAAGCGTTCGTCGCGCTGCGGCGTTGCAGGTAATTTCATCCACCTGCCTGTCTTTCCTCGCCCGCATCTTCCCACCAGGTCAACACAACAGGTGCGATGGGTCTCGCTAATGTGGTGAAGGGTAATCTCGGTAAGCGTCCTCCAGCCCATCTCGTCTCTTCCTCGCGCGATCGAATCTGCATCAGGCCCAAGAGGAACGCTCAAAATGCTCGTGGACGGGGCCGGCCAGATCAAGATGACCAAAGACGGCAAAGTCCTGCTCTCCGAGATGCAAATACAGAATCCGACAGCAGCGATGATCGCCCGCACCGCCGTCGCCCAGGACGATCAAGTCGGCGATGGCACCACCTCCGTCGTCCTCCTCGTAGGAGAGCTCCTCAAACAGGCAGATCGCTATATCTCGGAAGGCGTGCATCCGACTGTCATAGGGGAGGGCTTTGATCTCGCCAAAAAGGAAGCTTTGACGGTCCGTCTCCGATGCTGGATCCTGGTTCCGCCCGGTATTGACGCAACCCGCAGTTTCTAGACACGTTTAAACAGCCGTCGAAACTGGATCGGCCTACCCTGATTAATGTAGCCCACACTTCGCTTGCAACGAAGCTGCACGCCTCGCTAGCGAAGCAGCTCGCAGCTGACGTTGTAGACGCCGTGCTCACCATCAGGCC
>JBBPKM010000257.1:0-17418 GCA_038089255.1 Austroboletus rostrupii
GTATCTTGGCATGGCTGTATGGCATGCATTTTTGATGAGTCCTTCATTGGACTCCATTCTTTCATCTCGATCCTATTCATGCTGGTATGCTGATAGGATATCTGATTGCTCCTGAATCTCGCCTTGCCCTGGAGGTCAAGTCTCTCAAGGGCTACATTTGGACCTACCTGGTACAAGTAGGGGTGAAGCCTTTTGTATGCTTGAAGAGTGGACTTTGCATTTTTTAGATTCTGTTCTGGATCCCAGGAATCTTCTTTGGCAGAGTACCCTTTCCATTGGATCAGATAGGAGCAAATATGCGGAGCTCCATGATGTCATATGATCTTTTCTATTTCATATTCTTCTTCGCCCTCAATAAGATCTGGAGGTGGCACTGGGAAGTTCTTGCCATAGATGGCATTTTTGGTATATTTAGTGAGAAGGGAAGTGTGGAAGACATCATGTATTTTCCATGCAGTGGGGAGTTGGAGACAATAGGAGATGCGTGATAGAACCTGGACAATGGTAAAGGGTCCTTTGCATTTTGGTACAAACTTCAGGTTAGAGATAAGCTGTTTGAGGTTTCTAGCTTCTAATCAAATCTAATCTCCCTTGGCAAATGGCGTAAATCCCCGTCGTGATTGTGTGGCCATAGTTTGTCGGGCCAGTTTGTGTGCTGCCAGAGCTTCTTCTCGGGCAGCATAAAGATTTTTAAACGATTTTTGACGGCTGGGAGTTCTGAAGGGTGAACGATGGAGGAAAGAGCAATTGGTTCATATCCCATAACAAGGTAGAAGGGAGATTTTCCTGTGACAGAGTGAGGGCAATGGTTGTGGACAAATTTGGCCATTGTGATATGGTCAGTCCAAGTGCCGGAGTTGTTCCCACAGACAATGCAGAGATAGGTTTCTATTTCTTGATTTACGCATTCAGTTTCTCCATCTGTTTGAGAGTGGTATGCAGATGATAGTGCTAGGTTGTAGTTGAGAAGTTTTCCCAGTTCTTTAGCGAAGGTGGAGGCGAACTGTGGTCCCCAATCTGAGATAATCTTATCATACAGGCCGAAGCGTTTATAGACCGAGTGGAAGAAAAGAGTGGCAATTCCTTCCACTGTGACCGTTTTCATTGTTGGACAAAGGATGCAAGTCCAGGCCACCAGAATTCAGTGGCAATGAGTTGGTGTGTTTTTAAATAACCTGGGTGTCCTGCAGTGGCATGATCATGGTAACAAGCAATGATAGAACGACGTAGGGTAGAATCGATGGGAACATAAATTCAATTTCAATAAGAGAGTAGGCTGTTACTGTATTTCCAATTGGTGAGGCAAGCACAGAGAGTAGTAGGGATATCTTCATTGATGGATTGTAGAGAGTGAAGAACAAGAGAGTCGGAAGAGAAAGTAGAGGAAATCTTTTTGTAAAGGGCAACATCAATGAGTTTAACAAAGAGGGAAGGAGCAAGCAGGGTAACAGCTTCATTATTGGAAGAATCATCTGGACATAGGTCAGGGCATCAAGAGAGAGCATCAGGATCCACAAGAAGGGCACTGGGTACATGGATCATTTTAAAATCGTGATCTGCAATGTCAAGAAGCCATTATGCTTGTTGGCGATTAAGCTTTTGGGGTTGTTTAAAGTATGTGAGGTTTTTATGGTCCATGAAGACTTGAACCGGGAAGGTGGAGCCAAGGAGGTAATGTCACCAAGCTTGGAGGCACAGATGACCGCCAGAAGTTCCTGGTCATAAATATCATAATTTTGCTCTATGGCAGAGAATGTTTGAGAAAGATAGGAGCATGGGTGCCAGTTGCCATTTTCATTGGTTTGAGGTAATATGCCACCAGTAGCATACTTGGAAGCATCCGTAGCAATGGCAAAGGGTTTTGATGGATCAGGGAGACGAAGAACTGGTTAGGAGAGGAAGATTTCCTTGAAATGAAGGAATGCTTGGTTGCAGTCTTTGGTCCATGACCAGGGGTGATCCTTCTTTGTAAGGTCAAGGAGGGGGTGAGCAATATCCAAGTATCCTTTGACAAAACGCTGAAAGAAGTTGGTGAAGCCAAGAAAGAAATGTACTTCTTTTAGCGTCATAGGTATGGGCCAAGTATTATGATTCATCTTTCTTCTTCTTTCCACTGTACAGACTTATTCTTTTTCCTTTACAGTGCCCTTATATGGACTACTTTGGCACCATATCTGCCATTGCAGATTTCCCTCACGTTATGTCAATTACTCACTAACGGGCATATCAGTAATGTGATAGCCCAGTTTCCCTCATATTTTCCTTTCTTATTGAGGTCCATGCTGCACTATGATACCTATATCAGTTGTAGAGCACAGCATTTGTACACCAGTTTAGTTCTCCTTGGTCAATACCAAGTATACTTTGCTCCTCACCGTTCTCTTCCAGTGAGTTATCGAGCACCAAGTCATTATCCTACTCTAGAGTGGATGCTTCCTTGTGCAATACGTCTCAATGAGGTCATCTTTGACCTATTTAACATTTTTGGCTTGGTTCATCCGAGACTACACTTGGACCTACCTGGCACAAGTGTAACACCAAGAGCCAATACCTTCTAGTTCGACTGGGTCCATGGCAAGAGATCCTGGTTTGGCTATCATGCCTAAATACTCAACTTGTTCTGAATTGAAGAGATATTTTTGAAGCCGCAGGCAAAGGTGGAGTTTTCTCATGCATTGAAGAATTCATCAAGTGGTAGTGTCATGAGTTTCTTGATCAGGGGAAAAGATAAGGATATCATCCATGTAGATAACGATCCATCCTTCCACAATTAGATCTCGGAATTCTTTATTCATGAAATGCTGAAAAGTAGTGGGGGCATTTTTGGGACCGAAAGGCATAATGACTGGTTCAAACAGATCACAGTGCGTGATGAAGGCTGCTTTCCATTGATGCCCTTCTTTGATGTGGATATTATTATAGCCCCATCTGACATCAAATTTCATAAAGACCTTAGCATCCTTTAGTTTATCAAGGAGGTCGGAAATAAGGGGAAGTGGGTAGGCATCTCAGATGGTATGTTCATTAAGGTACCAATAGTCTTGTACTGGTCAGAGCTTTCCATCTTTCTTTTTGATGAAGAAGAATGGTGCAGCTTGGGGTGAGGTAGATGGACGAATCTTTCCAGACTTGAGATTTTCTTCGAGGAAGTTGTCCTATGCTTTCTGTTCATCAGTTGTGAGGGGGTAAAGTTTCCCAATCTTGGGTATAAAGGATTCTGTAAGGTTGATTTCATGATCGCAATCGTGGGAAGGGGGAAGTGGCGTATCCTTATCCGAGAAAATATTGGTAAAGTCTTTATATTGGTCTGGTAGAGAGATTTCTTGTTTCTTGGCATAGATTGCCAAGTCAGTAGAGGTGGTTAAAGCGGCACAAGTTAAGGCTGGGTTGGGAATGAATTGCCCATTGGCTAGGATTGTTCACAAGAGTGTATGGAGAGGTTTAAGGTGTGCCATGTTATGGGCAAGAGTAATGTTGGCACACAGTATGTTGTCCTTGGTTCTGTTGAGGTACCCAAAGAGATGTTCATCAACAAGAGCATCGACATGGAGGTGGCATGGTGGGGAAGTAGTATAATTGGGACATCATAGGTTATAGAGTTTTTGTCACCATTGTTTCTCTTTTTCATGGGCAGCGACTAAATCTGCTGATTGATCTGATGTTGCTGGGATGTCAAGTGTTTTCTTTCCCCAGTCAATGATAGGGTTTATGGCCATGAGCCAGGGAAAGCCAAGGATGGCTGTTTCTTTGCCACAATTCATTAGGTAAAACTCGACTTTTTGTATGTATCTATTGATGTTGACAAAAAGAGTGGTTTTGAATTTGATAATTCCATTTTTGTTTGTAGAAGCATCAACATTTCTGATAGTTATTGGTTGGGGAAGTCAGGTTTGGGGAAGGTTGTGTTTTTGTGCAAAGGCCCAATCTATACATGATATTTACACTCCTGAGTTGACAAGTGTAGAGGTTGCAACGGCTTTGATCATGTCGGTCAGTACCAATAGCTAAATTGGGATACACATTGACTTCATAGCTATTGGTACAGAGTTACATGAAAATTTGCAAAAAGGAGAAACATGCATTGCGGGCGCTTCTCCTTTTAAAAATCCAAGTGGATTCTTCCAACTGTTTCATTGTCCTGGAGCTCTTGGATAGAAGTTGTTGGTTCTTCCACTCTTTTTATGTCTTTGGGTGGTGCCATAGTTCGGTTAAATTTGTTGGGGCATTGGAGTGCCATATGTCCTTTTCTTCGGCAAGCCAAGCACAATCCTTCTCTAATGCATCACTCTCTCTCTTCCAGGGTAAGCTTTTTGAGGTGAATTACATCTACATCCATGGCATTTGGGTCCTGAGTTGGTTGGAATCAAGGAGTGAAAGACAGAGAATAAGTAGTGTTGCTGCATTTGTGTTGGGTGGCAATCTTGATGGCTCTTTCTTCTACACTGGCGAAATGAGTGGCTTTTGCATACTATTCAGTGATTTTGTCAGGGACTTTTTCCATTGTGTGAATGTGACGCATAAGAGAGATAGGTATTCCCAAGGCAAAGTAGTTGATCAGAACTTGATCATCGCTGATCCCAGTAATGGCCATCTTGTTTTGGAATGTGGCAATATATTTTTGTAAGGCGGGATTGTATCTGCCAGAGCAATTTTCATAGATGCGTTCCTTGGCAAGCCAGGCTAGGGACTCACCTTTGATGTCGGTGTTTTCAAATGCTGTGTTGAAGTCCTTTTTGAAGTCTGCCCAGGCTCTAAGAGTAAATGTTCCGCCCGTTAGTTTGGCCTTGAAAAAAGTGTCTGCCCAAGTGAGGGCAGTGCCCTTCTTCATAAATGAGAGGGCATATGCAATTTGTTTGTTGGGGATGTCATAGAGTTTGTCATTAACCACAAGATAGAGTTGAATGGAGCGGAGCCAGGGAAGGGCCCAGAAATAAGAGCCGTCAAAGTCGTTAGGGGTGCTGAGACGAAGTTCTGTTGGTTTTAGGGCGGTAGTGTTGGACATGGCTGGTGTGGGATTTACTGGTGGTGGAGGAAAGAAGATTCTTCCGGTTTGGGGTTGTGGAGTAGAACTAGGTGGAGTAGGGATCCAAGGGATTACCAAGGATTGTTTGAGTTGTGCAGTTAATTCATGGGTGTCTTGATTTTCCTGGATGAGGGGTTCGTCAGGATCTGTTGGGACTTCTTCCAAAGAGTTGGAAGCAGTGGAGGGTACTGGGGAGTCTTGGCAGTGTTGCCAACCAGAGTATTGGTTTGGGTGAATGGTGGGCAATCTAGAACAATGCTAGTCACACTGAATAAAGCTTAGTTCTTTTGTTACACTTCGACTGGGTAGATAGGAGCATAGCTCTTGTGAGGCAAGAACCAAGTGCTGGATACCTCTAGGGTTAAGGGTTCGAGGTTTCAAGATAGCATCCACTCAATAGTAGAACGAGGACTAGTTGACTAGGAGACCAAGCAAAAGAGAGTGCCTGGAAGCTAGCAAGAAGAGGAGTTGTATTCGAGAGAATACAAGGGAGAACTAAGCTAAAGTCCATGAAGCCCATTGAGGGGTTTATATATGTGAAGAAGAAATCGAGGGCAGGCTCTTAGAGTACAAAAAAGGAAGCGAGGAGTAAAAACATATGAGTAAGAGCTGACTGATGTATCAGTCAGCGGAAATTGATAAGTCAAAAGAAATGAGTAATCATGAAGGAACTGGAGTACCGGTACAATAGTCGCAAGAGTATATGAGTGACTATTGTGAAGGAAATATAAGTCCAAATAGAGATATAACAAAAGAAACTAGGAATAAGTCGTAACACCATTCTCTGATCTAATTGAGAGTAAAGAAGAATATGATTATAGAAAAGTTTTTAATACAAAGTCCACTCTCCTAAAATACAAAAGCTTTATTCCTTTGTTTTTCCCTTCCAACACACTTGGCACCTCAATTATACTATCTAACAATATTCTTGCCTAACAATATTGTCTTCATCTCTTTTGTTTTTTTTCTATTGGCTTCTGCTATAGTTTCTCCTTTATCTATTCATCCCATTATTTCTTTTGTTACTCTGGCTACTATCAAAGCTGCTGCTATTGCTATGAATTCCAAACTTATTGATATCTCCACCATTAGTCTTGTCTTGCCCATCATATCAAAGAACCAGTTGCCAATCTTCTTCATTCCATTATCTACAAACAAATCTTTATAAACTTCTACTTCATAACAGCCATAGATGCATACTTGGATTCTAACTTTGCTTCCTGCTTTGTATTGCCCATATCTTCAGTATGAGTCTCTTGAAACCATGAAAAATATCCTCTTACAGAATATTAAAACTGTTCTCTTTGAACAAAGATTACTTCATATCTACAATAACCTAAAAAATGACCTTATTACAGCTATACATGAGTTGGATATAACTGAGTTCTTTATGTTTATTGATAAGTATTGCAAGGACTTGGCACTGGCAAAAAAATTAATGACTCTCTCTTCTTCTACTCTATCAGCATCATCCTTTGCTTCTAATTGTTATGGTACAAGAAAAGCAGCCTTTACAGCTATATTTATGCATCAAACACAACAAGTGGCCTCAATGCCCTTATTTTCATTTTTATGACTTGTTTTGCCAGATTGCCAGATCTTATCTAATCTTATCTTATCAAGGGCGCTTATGTCAGCGCTTATCTTATCTATTGATCTTATCTTATCAGTGGATCTTATCAAAGCATTTTATCTTATTTCCCCTGCCTATCTTATAAAGGATCACTGGTTGATCACATGCTTAGAGACAAGCTCTGAATCCTATTTATGTAAGTCACATCAATCACAGGATGGCTGTTTCTCAAAGGGTCTAGGCTTGCCTGACCAAGTCCTTATGGCATGGCTATGCCTGCCTCATGTCATATCTATTTTCAGAGTCACACCAAGATCCAAAATCTTGTTCTCTGACTCAGGGTCACCCTATCTATGCCTCATGGTTGCAGCATGCTGCCACACCATGCAGGTCCCTCATGGTATTTATTCTAGAGGCATGGGATTTCCTTCCATTGCAAGGCTGTACATAAAAACATGCAGCAGCAGCATGAATCAAGGGTCCTATTTGATATTTATCTCAAGATCTGCCACACTGGCATGTGGCTTCCTCATGACCACAGCCTTGAAGGCTATGTTATCTTATTAGATGTGCATGCTAGCCTCATGCACCAAGACACTTCTTATTTGTCATGACAATATGCTTTGACAGCATGGTACACTTCTTATGTACTTCAACAACTTATATTTATTCTTTAAATTGTTAGAGTATTTCTATTGAATGATAATGAACTATTATTTAGTTTAGTGTATATTATATCTTAGATCCCATGTACATACATGTACATAGTCTTTTTGTATATAAACCCCCAGAGCGACAGGACTGGATCCCTAATCTTGAAGTTCTTGAATCTTCCCTCCAAAAAGTAAAGGGATTTCCATCCCCTCTAAAGCAAGTTCTCTCCAAGTCCTTGAGCTAGCCAGGTAGCCAACCCTAGGTAGCAAGGCCAGGTATCCAAGACTCCACCTGCAAGTATCTATCAAAGATAAGCCCTTGGTGCCAAAGCCCAAGGCAACACTTTTAAAGACATTGAAGACCTACTTCATCCCAATGTTCAGGCCTAGTAGTTGGAGTATTTCACTAATAGTTTAAAAGAATAACTTATTCAATAGATGGAAGCTTGGTGAATAGGCAACAATGGTTTTTATCTGCTCCTTGCCAATCATCCCTATTATCACAAAACCTGCTTCTAATATTGCTGGCTAAATCATATTCAAATTGACTGTTATTTCTTCTAGTGTTCACAATGCCTTAAGTAGGCACCAGGACATCATGCTAATTGCTGCCCATTATGTTGTCCTACTCCAAAACCTTCTCCATCCTTGTCCTGATTTTCATTTCATCATTTCTTAATGTTCTTGTTTTCTTATTATGCCACAGTTACCTTTGGTCTTTCTATTTTTCCTGCTGGCTTTTGCTCTAGTGCACAAATATCTACTTGTGCATACCTCTACCTCTCATCTCATCTATAATCTTCTTCTCCTTGGTAATCTCCTTTACCAGTCCCCTTCAATGATGAGTTAGATGATGTGGCCTATGCCTGTTACAACTTGTTCCTATCTTGATAGCCCCACTGCACTTTTTCCTAGATCAACCACTATCTTCTGGACCTACCAGAGATCCCTCTGCCCCTGAATGCTCCTGGCATCCTCCAGGCCTCTCCTGGGCTCTTCAGAGTCATTCCTAGGTCATTTTTAGATGTTCTTTATCAGTTGCTCTTTATGAGCTATCAAGCCTTCTCCTATTTTTGGATCAGGATCACAACCTGATCTCTCTTGAATGCATCACATCTGGTATCCTCCAAATGCTTTCTCTGCTTACCAGAACACTTGTACTTTGACCTGACATCATTTGATTTCATTCTGAGATGTCCTCTTCATTAAGTCCACATCTTCTTCTCATCAGGTTAACCTCTGGTCTTTCTAGAAGCATCTCCAGGTCTCCAGATCTTCCCTGGATCATTCCTACAAATATTTCCATCAGTACTGGTTACATCTGCCTCCACTGATGCTCCTTTTTGACTGCTTTTCTTAGATCTGGCCTCCAATTAGATTATATCCTGCATCTGCCTTTTTGTCTGACTTCTGCCTACTTCTAGAAGTCCCTAATCAATTTACTGTGCCTACTGGATGTGTATTAGATCCATCCACACTCAACTGGGCCATCTAGCCACTTACCAGATCACTTGTCCTTTAACACTTCTAGATCATATTTGATCTCCATCAGATGTTCACCAGACTCTCTGGCTCTTCTGCCAGCATCATGATGTGGGAATGTATGACTTGGAAAGGAGTTTAAATGGCTTGCAAGGTTGGGATGCTGACCTTTATGTGCAGACTCTGGAGAATTAACTTTAGCAAACCTTGGAGTATTATAGCAAATCTTCAGAAGATGTCATTTTCCAGCAGGACAATGATTCCAAGCATACTAGCAAGAAGGCCAAGAATTGGTTTTCTGACTATGAATTTGAGGTGATGGGTTAGCCTGCTCAGTTTCCAAACCTAAATCCCATAGAACATCTATGGTTTTTTCTTAAAAGAAGATTGGCAAAGTATTTAGAGCCAACTAAGGGAATATTGGAACTATAAAAGAAAATACAAACAGAATGGAATAGGATTGAAGTGCAAAAATATCAAGAGTCAATTTCAAGTATGCTCAGAAGGATTAAAGAGGTAATTGAGGCTAAAGAAGGATATATCAAATACTAGTTTATGATATTCATAATATCAGCAATAAAACTGTTGCAATAAGTAATCTTGTTTAATTGGGGTATATTATGGAAACCACTGATCCAAATCATATGATCTTGGAGGTAATATTATCACCAAGGGTATATACAATATATGTCTCCACCAAATGGAAGCATTATTTGTCCATATGCCTGTAGTACACTTCATGCATTGTATTAGAGTCAAATATTGCAACAGTTTTGTTGCTCATTATATTTGTTACAACTTGTCCCTACCTTAGTAGCCCCACTATACTTTTTCCTAGATTAGCCATCATCCACTCTTCCTACCAGAGATCCCTCTGCCCCTGTATGCTCCTGGCATCCTCTAGGCCTTTCCCGGGCTCTCCAGAGCCATTCCTAGGTCATCTCTATATGTTCCTTATTAGTTGCTCCTTGTGAGCCTCCAACCTCCTGCTATTCTTGGATCAGGATCACAACCTGATCAACCTCTCATGGTTTGCATTCAGCATCCTCTGAATGCTCTCCCAGTTTTCTGAGCTTCTGGATTATCCATCTGGTCATTCCTGATCTCCCTGGATCATGTTCTCTTTACTAAGTCCACATGGTCTTCTTATTCAGTCACCCATTTGGCTTCCTAGAAGCACTTCCAGCTCTCTAGATCTTCCTTGGATCATATTCTCAAATATCTTTCTTATATTCAGTTGCATTGGCCTCCTCTAATGCTCCTCCTTGATCATTTCTCCTAAATCTGGCTCACAATTAGATCTATGCCTTCTTCTGAATCTGTATTTGACTTCTGGCTACTTCTGGAAGTCTCCAATCAATCTACTGTGCCTACTGAATGTCTACCCGATCCACCCACAGTCAACTGGGCCATTTGGCCACTCACCAGACCACTTGTCCTTTAACATAGGATTAAGCCTCCTAGATCATATCTAATCTCCATCAGATGTTCATTAGACTCTCTGGCTCTTCTGCCAGCACCCAGACAAGTCCCTAGCATCTCTGTGTGCCCTTGGGCATTTCCTGATGCATCCTCTTCATTTAGATAACACTTTCTCTGATTTTACCAGAACTTCCAGATTATCTCCTGATTCTGGATCTAACTAAAACCACTTGATCTCCTCAAAAGCATCAAGTACAATTGTCCTTCATCGCTCCAGGCATTCCCCTGGATGCTCCTCAGTCCTCTCCGGTCTCCCTTGCCACCTCAAGGCTCTCTAATCCATATCTGGTACCTGACATATGTGGCCATCTGCCATGTGTTCTACTTGATCTGATCACTTCTAGACTGTGTCTAGGAGCTCTCCGAACCTGCTTTGACCCATCAGGACCCTTCCTAATGTGTCTCCGCTTCTCCTGCATTCAGATCTCCTCCTGCCCCTAGATCTCTTCCTAGCCCTCTGAATCATTCCTGGCACTCTCAGTGCACTCCCCACTCGTTCCACAGCCCTCTCTGACCATCCTAGACTTTCTCCTATCACTGCCTCATCAACAGTCATAGAACCCCACCAAGTATTCACTGATTGATCATCAGTCCTCCTCCTGACCTCCTGGTCTTTATCCATCAGATTAGGAACCACCTTGTTGTGCATCTGACTTATCCACCAATGCTTGCCCTTGCTCCTGGACATCCCCTCATGATGATCCATGTGCTTTCCTGTGCCCTTCTCACACAGGAACTCCAGTTCTGCCTTATGGCACCCCAGATCTCCAACAGATCTTATCTTGCTCACATATGATTCTTATCAAATGATCTCTCGGATCTATGCACATCTTGATAATGCCTTTTTGGTCTTTTATCTGCACTTGCTCCAACAACAAGTCTCCTCTAGATTTGTCACATCTCCTTGATGCTTCTCATCTCTAATTATCTGTTTCTTTGATTTCTTAGTCTTTTTCTTGATCCTTGTACCACAGATATTCTATTTTATCTCCCAGTCTCCCAGTCGTCCCCAATATGGGTGTATTCATAGCTGAGTTCCCTTTCTCAGCATTCTTCTTGATTTTCACTTTCTCTCCTCCTGCTCTTATGGCTATATATCTAGTTTCTATTCGTATCCTGCTTCTCCTTGATCCGATCCATGATTCTCCTTCACCCTAGACCTTCTATCTTTGATCTCTGACTTACTTTGGACCTATTCTTGTTAACTCTGATTATCTCTTCTCATGGGCATTGCCTCCTTGATTTCTTTCTTGGATATTCCCTATACTATATAAACCCCTAGCACTCCACCCATATATCCTAGCTTTAGTATCCCTTAATCATAGGCTTGATCTTCAGCCTTGATTCCAGCTCCCTGAGGTTGTCTCCAACTGCTCTTGTATTTTCAATATCCTGGCATAGCTATATGGTATGTATCCTTGATGAGTCCTTCATTGGACTTCACTCTTTTCACTCTGATCCTATTCATGCAAGTATGCTAATAGGATATCCAGTGTTACAGTACAAGAAAAGTAGCCTTTACAGCTATATTTATATGTTAACACAACAAGTGGCCTTGATGGCCTTATTTTTTATTTTTAAGACTTGTCTTGCCAGGTTGCAAGATCTTAGCTTATCAGGGGATCTTATCAAAAGCATCTTATCTTATCTCCCCTGTCTATCTTATCAAGGATCACTGGATGGTCATATGATCAGGGATAACCCCTGTATCCTATTTATGCAAGTCATATCAGTTACAGGATGGCTGTTTCTCAAGGGTCTAGGCTTGCCTGACCAAGTTCTCATGGCGTGGCTGTGCCTTGCCTCATGTCTTATCTATTCTCTGGAGTCGCAACAGGATCCGGAATCTTGTTCCCTGACTCAGGGTCCCTATCTATGAGTCACAAGAACTCACCCCTCTTTATGAGTCACATAGACTCACTTCTATCTATGCCTCATGGTTGCAGCATGCTGCCACACCATGCAGGTCCCTCATGGTATTTATTCCAGAAGCATGGGATTCCCTTCCATTGCAAGGCTGTATATAAAGACATGCAGCAGTGGCATGGATCCAGGGTCCTATTTGATATTTATCTTTAGACCTTATTTATCTCAAGATCTGCCACACTGGAATGTGGTTCCCTCACAACCACAGCCTTGAAGGCTAGGCCATATTTATTAGATGTGCCTGCTAGCCTCATGCACTAGGATGCTTCTTATTTGTCATGACAACATGCTTTGACAGCATGGTATGCTTCTTATGACATTTACGACTTATATCTATTCTTTAAATTCTTAGAGTATTCCTATTGGACGATAACAGATGCTTATGTAGTTATTGTATAGTATATCTTAGATTCCATGTACATACATGTAAATAGTTCTTTTATATATAAACCCCCAGGGTGATAGAACTAGATCCCCAGTCTTGAAGTTCTAGATTTTCCCTCCAAAGTTTAGGGATTTCCATCCCCTGCAAGAAGTCCTCTTTCAGTCCTTGTACTAGCCAGGTAACTAATCCTAGGTAGCAAGGCCAGGTGTGCAAGACTCCACCTGCAAGTATCTATTAAAGATAAGCCCTTGGTGCCAAAGCCCAAGATGATACTCTAAAGCCCTAGAAGACATGTTTCGGCTCTGATGTTCAGGCCTTAGCACTTGGAGTGTTTTACTTAGAGTATTTCTATTGGATGATAATGGACTTTTATTTAGTTAGTGTATATTATATCTTAGATCCCATATATATACGTGTATATAGTCTTTTTGTATATAAACCTCTAGGGCAATAGAACTAGACCCCCAGTCTTAAAGTCTTGGATCTTTTCTTCAAAGTCAAGGGATTTCCACCCAGCCTAAGCAAGTCCTCTTTGAAGTTCTTGACCTAGTAAGGGATATCCAGTCCTAGCTAGCAAGGCCTGGTGTTAAGACTCCACTAGCAAGTTCCTGAAGATAAGCTCTTGGTTCCTAAGCCCAAGACAACACTCTTGAAGATGTCAAAGATCTACTTCATCCCTACATTCAGGCCTTAGTAGTTGGAGTGTTTCAGTGTCTATGGTTTATATACTAGGGAGAGATCCAAGAAAGGAAGTGTCCAGATAAGAGATGAGTCAGGAATGAATCAAAGATAGCAAATAAAGGATCAGGGTAAAGGAGAGATCATATATTAGATCAGAGAGAAGCAGAATAAGAAAAAAAACTAAATATATGGCTATATAGATAGGAGGAGATCAAAGCAACAATCAAGAAGGAGGCTAAGAAAGGATACTCAGCTGTGAATACACCATATAGGCAGACAAGAGAAACTGGAAATCAAAGAGAAGCATCTATGATACAAGAGATCAAAGAGAAATAGAGAGATCAAGGAAATAGGAGACCAGGAGATGAGAAACATCTAGGAGATGCAACAAATCTAAGGAGACTTGCTGTTGAGGGAAGTGCAGATAAAAGATCAATAAGGCACCATCAAGATGTACTTATATCCAAGAGATCATTTGATAAGAATCAGATGTAAGCAAGATAAGATCTGTTGGAGATCTGGGATGCTAGAAGGCAAACTTGAAATTCCTGTGTGAAGATAAGCACAGGAGGCATATGGATCATAGTCAGGAAGTGTCTAGGGGTGAGGAAATGCATTGGCTAATAAGCTAAATATGCAGCAAGGTGGTTCTTGATCAAATAGATAAGAATTAAAAGGCAGAAGGAGGTTCTGATGATCAATCAGTGAATACTTGGTGAAGTTCTGTGACTGTGAATAAGGCAGTGACAGGAGTAAGTCCAGGAGGTTTGAAGAAGCCTAGAGATTGAGTATAGAATGCACTAAGAGTGCCAGAAAGAATCCAAGAGACTAGGAGGAGATCTGATAGCAGAAAAGAGATCTGGATACTATGAAGTGGAAACACATCAGAAAGGGTCCTGATGGGTTGGAGCAAGTTTGGAGAACTCCTAGACACAGTCTAGAAGTGATCAGATCAAATAAAATACATAGAAGATGGCCATACATGTCAGGTACCAAATATAGATCAGAGAGCCTTGAGGTGGCCAGGGGAACCAGAGAGGAGTGAGGAGCATCCAGGAGAATGCCTCGAGCAATGAAGGACGATTTTTCTTGATGCTTTTGAAAAGATCAAGAGGTTCTAGTTGGATCCAGAATTAGTAAATGATCTGGAAGTTCTGGTAAAGTCTAGTAAAGCATGATCTCAATGAAGAGGATGCATCAGGATATGCCCAAGGGCACACAGAGATGCTAGGAACCTTGTCTGGATGCTGGCAGAAGAGCCAGAGGGTCTGGTAAACATCTGATGGATATTAGATGTGATCTGGATGGCTTAGCCTTGAATAAAGCTGAAGTGGTCTAAAATGTGGCCAGGTGGCCCAGTTAACTATGGATGGATTGGGTAGGCATCCAGTAGGCACAGTGGTTTGATTGGGAACTTCCAGAAGTAGCCAGAAGTCAGGTACAGGTTTAAAAGAAGGCATAGATCTAATTGTGAGCCAGATCTAGGAGAAGTGGTCAAAGAGGAGCATTAGTGGAGGCTAATGTGACTGGATACATGGAATATCTTTAGGAGTGGGTTTCAGGAGAGATCTAGAGATCTAGAAGCACTGGAAGGAGGCCAGATAGATGATTGGATAAGGAGACCATGTGAACTCAGTGAAGAGGATATGATCCAGGGAGATCAGGGATGACCAGATGGATGATCCAGAAGCTCAGAAGACTGGAAGAGCATTTAGAAGATGCTGAATGCGAACCATGAGAGGTTGATTAGGTTGTGATCCTAATCCAGGAATAGGAGGAGGCTGGTGGCTTACAAGGAGCAACTGGTGAAGGACATCTAGAGACAACCTAGAAATGGCTCAAAAGAGCCTATAAGATGCTTTGAGGATGCAAGGAGCATACAGGAGCAGAGGGATCTCTGGTAGGAAGAGTAGGAGATGGCTGATCTAAAAAAAAGTGTAATGGATTCCTTAAGGCAGGAACAAGTTGTAATAGGTCAGGCAAAGCCAAATCTCTTAAAAATAGCTATTTTGTAACTAATATAAATATGTAGAATTCAGGACAGGTCTTTAAGGGCAATTATAATTAGTGATCTTTGATAAGATTTTAAAGAAGACAAAATAAAATCAAACAAATAAGAGATTAGATAACTGCTAACTTGATCAGATTAGATAAGATAAAATATTGCTGTCTGGCAAGTCAAGTTGAAAATTAAAAAATAAGGTTATAAAGGCCACTTTTTGCTTAATTATATAAATATTGCCTTTCAGACTTTAATTCTTTATACTGTAATAGTTGTTATAAGGTATATGTGCACTTAGTTCAGAGAGTAATCGAAGTAAAACACTTTCAGCCTTCTTCACTCTACTGTCTTTGGCTCTATTAGTTGATAGTGCTGAAACTTTTAAGCATGGAGCAGCCATTGCAAATATATACAAAAGCTAAGCCTATATTCAAATATCAAGCTGGCTTTGCAAGGCATTATATTATGGTAATATTGGACTTCTATGTATCCATTGCATGAATTCCTAATATAGCTTTATTAATCACCAAATGGCACTTTAGTTATAAAGTAAGTAAGTAATTTCTAAATCAAGAATAACTTGCTATATCTCTTAGATATCAAGATCAGCAGATATCAGTAAAAAAAAAGATGATATATTACTATAAAGTGACATGTTTGCCTATATTTGCAGATTTTGAGCTTTTTTTTTTTTTTGCCAAATACAATTTAATGGCAGACATTATTAGAGCTACAAAACAAATTTGAAAGAGGATATTAGTTTAATATAGAATACAAGAAGCAGACATGTATAAAGTTTTGCTTTTAAATAAATTCAGTTTTAAGCTGTTTGCCTTCCAATCATCTACTTCTTTGCACTATTATTTTAAAAAATCTATCTTTATTGCAGTGGTCTAGTTGTGACTGATCAAAAGGAACATATGGCAGAAAGCCACATATAATAGGTATAAGAAAAAGACTTATCTGAAAGATGCCAGATATAGATCAGAGAGCCTTGAGGTGGCAAATGAAGCTGAAGGGGACTGAGGAGCATCCAGGAGAATGCCTGGAGTGATGAAAAACAATTGTCTTTGAGTTTTATGTGAAGATCAAAGAGTTTTGGTTGGATCCAGGATCAGGAGATGATCTGGAAGTTCTGGTATGATCAAATAAAGCATGATTTTAATGAAAAAAACACATCAGGATCTGCCCAAGAGCACATAGGTGCTAGGGACTTGTCTGGATGCTGGCAGAAGAGCCAGAGGGTCTGGTAAACATCTGATGGGAATTAGATGTAATTTGGTAAGCTTAGCTTTTTATTAAGAGATAAGCAGTCTGGTAGGTGGCCAGGTGGCCCAGTTGACTGTGGGTGGATCAGATAGGCATCCAGTGGGCACAGTGGTTTGGTTGGAGACTTCCAGGAGTAGCTAGAAGTCAGATACAAATTCAGGAGAAGGCATGGATCTAATTATGAGCCAGATCTAGAAGAAGTGGCCGAGAAGGAGCATCAGAGGATGCTGATACAACTGGATACAAGGGAGATCTTTGAGGATGTGATCCAAGGAAGATTTGGAGACCTAGAAGCACTGGAAGAAGGCCAGATGGTTAACTGGATAAGGAGATCATGTGGACTCAGTGAAGAGGACATGATTTAAGGAGATCAAGAATGATCAGATGAGAGATCCAGGAGCTCAATGAACTGAGAGAGCATTCAGAGAATGCTGAATGTGAATCATGCAAGAGTGATCAGGTTGTGATCCTGATTCAAGAATAGGAGTAAGGCTAGAGGCTCACAAGGAGCAACTAGTAGAAGATGTTCAGGGATGACCTGGGAATGGCTCTAGAGAGCCCAGGAGAGGCCTGGAGGATTCCAGAAGCATACAGGGGTGGAGGAATCTTTGGTAGAACAGGAGTTGGCTAATCTAGGAAAAAGTGTAGTGTGGCTATCAAGGTAGGGACAAGTTGTAATACTTTTTAAGCTTCTGGTGGTGGCTTTCAGTGCTTCATAATTTTTTCATCAATTTAAATAGCTTGTATTCCCTTAAAGTCAAGAAGAATATAAACTGCTTAAGGACATAATGCATCTACTGCCATTTATTTATTTTAATTTTAATTATTGAAGTAATTATTCAAATAATCTTAATATAATTCAAAGCTCATTTCTTATATACTCAAGGCCATGTGATTAGAGTTGGCCCAACTATTATTGGAGATTTCATTTCTCCATTTGTT
>JBBPKM010000258.1:0-17388 GCA_038089255.1 Austroboletus rostrupii
GCCAAGTATTCACTGATTGATCATCAGTCCTCCTCCTAACCTTCTAATTATTATCCAACTGATCAGGAACTCCTTGCTGTGCATCTGGCTTGTCGGCCAATGCTTCCCCTTGACCCTGGGCATCTCTTCATAGTGCTCCATGCGCTTCCTGCATTTGTTCTCTTACAGGAACTTCTTGTCTGCCTCATGGCATCCTAGATCTCCAACAGATCTTACCCTTGTCACATCTGATCCTTCTCAGATGTTCCTCCGGACCTTGATGCATCTTGATGATGCCTTCCCAGTCTCCAAACTCCGCTTGCTCCAACAGCAAGTCCGGTCTCCAATTCATCGCATCTCCTAGATGCTCCTCATTCCCAAACCTCTATTTCTACAACCTCTCAGTTCCTCTTGATTCCTTGTACCAACAGACATTCTCTCTCGCCTCCTAGTTCCTCTGTCATCCCCTATTGGGTGTATTCATAGCTGAGTTCCCTTTCTCAGCCTTTCTCTTTGATTATCGTTTCTCTTCTATCTCTGACCAGATCTCCAATCAGACCATGTGTTCCCTTGTACTATTCTTGATATCTCTGACTCAGACTTCTTATCTTTGACTCACCTGTACTATTTCTGATATCTCTGACTCATTTCTTATCCTGGACACTGCCTCTTGGTTTCCTTTCACAAATGCTCCTTGACAGTATATAAACCCTAGAGTCACATCCATGTACCTTAGCTTTAGTCTCCCTTAATCATAGGCTTGATCTTCAGCCTCTGCTTCAGCTCCCTGAGGTCATCACCACCTCCTCTTGCATATTTGGCATCCTGGCATAGCCATATAGCATGCATCCTTGATGAGTCCTTCATTAGACTTCACTCCTTTCATCCCGATCCTAATCATGCAAGTGTGCTGATAGGATATCCAGTCATTCCTGAACTCACCTTGCCCTGGATGTCAAGTCTCCTAAGGGCTACACTCCACCCTACCTGGGCGAAGTGTAACAGTATTCTTGGTCTTCTGGAATAGCTAAATGGCATGCATCTTTTAATAAATTCTACTTTTTCTTTGATTAGAGATCAAGTCTCTTAAGGGCTATAATTTGCTCTATCTAGGCAAAGTGTAACACTTTCTGCCATCAATATTATAAAGAAAAGAACAATATAAAAGCTTTGAAAATTCTTGTAATTGAGGCACTCTTTACTATTTACATCTTATCCACTGGTTGGATTTAAGACAAAGAAAGAGGCAGCTCTACCATATATTTTAAATATATAGATTCAAAAGAAAGGCCAATTTTAAGCAGAAGTAAAGAACTTCTATTGCTATATTATATTGAAAGTAACTAGAATCCTAGAAGTATTATTGGTAAACTGCACCTAGAACTCCTTATCCTAAGCAAGAAGGAACAACCCATCATAGCAAAGCCATTTAGATGTTTTGAAGTTGCTTAAGAAAGCACTTATGGGAAATATAGTAGAGAACAGAGTATAAACAAAAGTATAGTGGCTAAAAAGTATATTTTAAAAAGGCTATTGGATATGGGCTCATAGTATTTTGCCAAGTTTATCATTATTGAGATAGGCCATCACAAGAAGATCTGCTTCAGCCTAGATTTATCTATATGCTACATAAAATTCTCTTCATTTTCTTATATAGAAAAATGGACATTAAAATCTATTATATATAAAACTATGGAACAAATTTATCTTCTAGAAATTGATCTTCATGAAAAACCACCTATAGAAGGGGGATCAATTGAAGTTTAAGATGTTTATTTTTTTTTAACTTCTATTTTGTTGAATGTAAGCTATTTGAAGTTATGCAATTTTTTTAAAAAGCTACTAAAGATTTTATATATTATATGTTTTCTTTGCAATCTATTTCCATTAAAATAGATATGATTTAAAAGGCCATAAAATTATTTAAGCAAGAAGCTGAGGTTGAAATCCTCATATCTAAAAAAGAGGCTAGCATTTTTAAAGTGCTAATCTTTAATCCAATACAAAAGATAGGATATATGGCACTAAGAATTGAGATGCAAGAAAATATTGTTTTTAGCAAAATTATATGATCCAAATGCTTACAAGAAATCTGCAAGAGCAACAATTTACTATTCCAAAAGTTATTAGGCTATAAAAGATCTTAAAGCTTATCTTACTGCCAATTCAATAGAAGACATACCAAGATCGTGCTTCTTCCATTTTGAAAGAAGCAACACTAAATGAAACAAAAAGAAGATAAAGGCAATGCCTTCTCCAATCAAATTCCTTGAATCTAAGAAGAAATTTTCTATAATGGTAGAAGCAGCCATTAACTAAGATAAAGCTTTCAAGAATGTATCCAAGAAAATCAGCAAATAGATTGGGATTAGACAAGTAGAAGTTCCTATTTCTATAAAGCAAGAAGAACCCAAGCCTAATTCTAAGAGAAAAGGGAAAAAGGGATGCTGAACTCTTCACATGTTTTAATTATGGCAAATATGGCCATTAATCTTTTTATTTCCAAAAGAAAGTAAAACTTTCTATAAGATACTTTCTTCACATATAGGAAGTAGGTTACTATAAGGCATGCTCTATAAGAACCAAGCCTATTCACAGTGAACTGGAAAAGTGACAAGCCATAGAAATAAATAGCATCATCTATGTTTTCAAAGTCATTATTAAAGAAGCATTTTCAAAAACAAAGAAAAATGCCTTATATTATGTCTTTGGCAAACTATTTCATATTGAAAGTAAATGCTTATAGCCAGCACCAATATGACAAACATATGAATTGCAGGGAGGATATCATAAACTATATCCATTTAGGAAAAAAAGAGCTTAGAGCAAGATTCAAGCTTACCTAGAAATTGGTCACTTTAAGTATAATACAAGGAATTATATCTATGCAAGACCCTATGCAAGCAAGTGGCCTATTCATTTCAAACCCAAGAATCTCATCAAGAAAAATACATTTTGAAAAAACTCATGCTTCTTCTGAGCCAGGAGAAAAAGTTATTAAATCTACTTTAAAAAAAAATAAAAAAGCTTTAAAAGCTATTTTCATTTATTCAAGTTAGCTTTACAAAACAACGAGTCTGATGAAGTGAAAGAAGATCAAGTAGCTGAAATATAGTACATCTAACTTATCTCCCAAGTATAAGCCTATGAGATTAAAAGTCAAAAAATCTGGACTTTTCATTTCTTTTACAATAGTTTTTTCATTTTTTTAATAACTGTTATACGAGTCATCTACTTCCCTCATGCTTACTCATCACTTCTAACACATCTCATATGGCTGCATGACATCTTAGTTAGCATTTACTTGTATTGCTTGCTTAATGTTTTCTTTTTTATACTATACAAGCCTGCCCTTGAAATTCCCATTTACAAATATAAACTTCTCAATAAGTTCTATATACTTTAGCTTAGTTCTCCTTTGTATTTATTTGAATACATTTCTTGTCTTCTAACTAGCTTTCAAGTGCTCTCTTTTACTTGGCTTTACTAGCAATCAGACTTTGTTCCACTATTGAATGAATGCTATTAGATTTACCTTAAACCCTTGAATCTAGTCTTATCAGTTGCTAGTTCTTGCTTTATAAGGGCTAGGCTTTTACTTACCTGATTAAAGCATAACAGTATTCTTTAATCCATAGTATTGGACCATAGACCACAATTTGTTACAATTTTCTCTTAGTTTCCATTTCTTTTCTGTATTACATCTATATTTGGACTTATCTTTCTTCTCACAATAGTCACTCAGTTCCTCTTGTGACTATTGTACTGGTACTCTGGTTTCCTTTCCACTTACTGTATTTATCTTGTATGACTCATACTCAAAAGGCTGACTGATACATCAGTTAGCACTTACTCATACTTGCTCACTTCTTATTTTCTTTCTTGTACTATACAGGCCTACCCTCAAGTTTCTCTCTATGTATATTAACCCCTTAGCAGGTTCCCTGTACTTTAGCTTAGTTCTCCTTTGTATTCTTCTGAATACAACTTGTTCATCTTGCTAGCTCTCAAGCATTCTCTTCTACTTGGTCTTTTGGCAACCAGACTTCATCCTACTGTTGAGTGGACACTATTCTTGATCAACCAGAACTCTTGACCCTACTTTCAGGTCATAACCAGTTGCTAGTTCTTGCTTCACAAGGGCTACACTCCTATCTACCCAGTCAAAGTGTAACACAATTTGCCTTCTAAGTTATGACAGCTCTATGTAAGCACTTGAAAATCAAGCCAAAATTATTCATAGCTTTGTATCTATAAATAGATAGGCAAACTGAATAAATAATCCAAGATCTCTAGTAGCATCTCTAAATATTCTTTCATTCATGAGAAGCAAAAAAATTAGGCATGCTGGTTAATAATTGCCTGATTATCTTATAATTTGAAAAAGCAAGCTTCAATCCCAAAGACTTTATTTAAGGTCATATAAATCTACCAATCAAGAATAGATATAGGGCTAGACAGTTTTAAAATATCAAGCACCAATAAACCAGCCAATAATATCAAAGAAACTTTATCTATTATATTATCTTGTCTCTTGCAAGCCAAAAAAAGAACAAAGAAGCAAGCTAACAAGCATCACTCTGTGGCTCCTATTTATCAAACTGTAGATAAAGTTTTCATAAAATATTCAAAAGTCTGAAAATCTTCTTAAAAGCTTATAAAGAAGTACTTTATATAATCAAAAGACCTGTGAAAAACAATGCAATTGCTGTGACTTCCTTAAAATATAAAGATATATCTAGTTATTAATATTTCATGGATTAAACCTTATTTAATAAGATTAAATGATCAATCAGTATTCCATTTTGGTCTAGTACACATCAATACTGGATGTCAAATTCTAGCATTGGTATTTGTCTCTGTGATTATTATTGAATTATTCCATTTAAGCCAAATTATAGCTTTAATGAAGCCAATGCAAATATTAATTTTATAACTTGTAAATATCCAAGCCAAATTGAAAATTTGAAGTCTGGACAAAACTCTTACTATTATGCATTTTTGAAATAGTCAGCAAAATATATTACTGGTTATACTTGACAGCAGTTTATTTATTGCACATGGATCGCACACCTGAAGTTCATGCAGACATTTGCACTGTTTCCATACTTGAAGCAGTCACTTATGTTTGGAACATAACTGTACATTCAGATCTACTTTAAGACTGCACCTACATTTGAACCATGCAATTTCCTGAGTTCAGATCAATGATTGGGACAATGTGTACAGTGAATAATGCACAGACCAAAGAGGCAATGTACAAATGCAAATACATGTTGGACATGCTGGACTAGATCTTGGTCAAGCAGCTATGTTCTTACATATATAAGATAACATTGTGTCCATATACTCTGCATATTCAAGTAAGGCTCCATTTGATCAATGGACTTTGTATGTTTATATTGGTACCTAGTTTTGAAATTCGTTGTATTTATGAAGTCATTCCAGACACAAGATCTCATGCATCAGTAAATTCACAAAGTACTTTTTATATGCTTTTCTGCACTTTTTACCCCTTGACATACCACTGGAAAAAAAGCACAAGTGTGCTTTTTAGAGTGGATCCCTTCTGCTCTTCTCACACTTTTTCAGGCTTTTTTAGACTTTTTTTGGTCTTTTAACTAGCTTTTTTGGGTCCAGAATCAAAATTGATTAAATTAAAAAGTTGTATCCACATGAAAAAAGCACATACAGTATGACAAAAAAAGCATACCAAAAAATAAGTAGGACCCACACATAAAAAGCACAAGCAGTTTGACAAAAAAGCATATCAAAAAGGAGTACCTACAGTCAACAAAGAGCAAAAGGTGGCCTGGGTATCGAAAGTCATATCTGAATGTTTACTTAAATGAATGAATAAGATGAATGGAGTAGTGGGGTATAGTGAAGTAGCAATCATGGGAATGATGAAAAAAACTTGGATAAATGAGCAGTGAATTGATGGTCATATTTAAAACAATACTCAACTTGACTCAATGGATCCTAGTACTTGAAGAAGTGGCGAGAATAAGGGTATATGGGGTAGTGGCAGTGATGGAAAAAATGTATGGATGGTGTTCACAAGTGGGCCTAACATAGTATCTTGGAATAGTGAGCCAAAAGTAAATATCAACAAAGGGGCACATGAAAATTGGCTTACACCTAAGGGCACAGGAGTCTTCAGAAATCCCAGACAGGTTGACATTGACAGATAACTCCGAGTTGACAGCAGAGGGAAGGGCCTGTGCAGTGAGCAAGCATAGAGCACCAGTGACAATGTTGTTGTTCACAATAAAAGGAAGGGAGGGGGGGATGGGAGGTTCATGTTCTTTTAATTTGTTCTGACCCTTCTATAAGGACTGCTTACTGGTTGCTGAGCAATAATCATTGTCCGATTATCCTCCACACATACAATAGAAAGAAGCAGTAACCAAATATGCCCATTTTATGTCTACTCTGATATCAGAACATCCACCACCTATTAATCACATAAACAACAGATATAGTTGGCACTTTCTCTTTTACTCTTTTCTTTGTTTCTTTATTTTTGTTAGGCACCACTCCTGGTTGACAACCCAAAATCACTGTCATCCACATCGATTCAATTTTCCATTCTGTACACTTGATTCCTATGTATAGGGCAGCACAGATGCTACCACAAGGGATTCCGCCAAATAAATCATATGTCCATTTTCACTTGGGATGTATCATGGGCTTTTCTTGCTTTTCGTGCTTTTCCACCTTTAGTGGCTGATGTATGATATTTTAGCACTTTTCGGTACTTATTAGCTTTCACACTTTTTCATGTACCTGAATAATACTTTGAAGTGTAAAAAAGTACGGAAAAGCACGAAAAAGCGCAGAAAAGTACAAAAAAGTACTTTGTGAATTTACCGATGTGAGGTCTTGGTAGTAACATCCACGGGCAGAATGTCTCACATTTTCTCGACGCATCTCCCATGCACGGTCCTACCTGGAAAATTGATGATAAAACCCTTATCATCTACTGCCCTGTGGCACCTCGAAGGTTATGTCAAGGCGCGGAATCTGTTGCTCAAGAGATAAGCGTGGTATTATTATAACAGCCCTCGAGTTGTCACCTCGTTTTATATCTGGTGCGAATACCTGATAGGCAAACGCACTGGTTCTTCTGCTCTTCATTTCATCTCAACCTGGTCTTCAAAAGATGGACAAACACGAAAAGCCTATTGATGTCCAGGTGGAGACACTCACAGTCGATGATGTGTCTCCGAAACCTTCCAATGCAGATGATGAACTACTTGCAACGCTCGGCTACAAGGCTGAGTTTAAGCGCGAATTCTCGGTATGATAAGTTTTGCTTTTTTAAAACGGCAATGGGCCTCACGATTTGTATGTCGTATGTAGATGCTAGAAACGGTCGCGTTTGCTGTCTCAATTATGGGTGTGATCGCATCTGTCACCTCCACGTTCTCGTTCCCTCTCTTATCGGGTGTGTTCCTATGTATATCATGATGGGTGATGGTAATGTCGGTCAGGTGGCCATGTTGGGATGGTGTGGGGATGGCTTATACCATGTTTCTTCGTAATGGCTGTCGCTCTTTCCATGGCAGAGCTTGTGTCTTCCATGCCGTGAGTCCAGATATCTAAGTTAGGCTGTATACCTTATTTTGACGCGGCCTCCATGCTCAGGACATCTGCTGGGTTATACTACTTCTCCGCCAAACTGGCGCCTCCGAAATACGCTGCTTTGGCGAGCTGGATCACCGGGTGGGCTAACATCACGGGTCAAATCACACTCGTGTGTTCGATCGACTTTACATGGTCTGACAATCTCCGCCTGTTGCTCGGATTTGCATGTATCTGACGATAACTGACAGTGCGCAGATGATCAC
Source organism: Austroboletus rostrupii (assembly GCA_038089255.1). NCBI lineage: Eukaryota > Fungi > Basidiomycota > Agaricomycetes > Boletales > Boletaceae > Austroboletus > Austroboletus rostrupii. Next base: position 7,833 of record JBBPKM010000258.1, read on the forward strand.
CTCGGCGATCACGGTAGGATCGGACGGGGCGCTTGTGATGAGTTCGGGTGCCACCTATGGAATATTGCTGGCAGTCCTATTTTGCCATGGTCTTGTTTGCTCAGCCGCGACGAACGTCCTTGCGAGACTTAACCTTTTCTATGTCATCGTGAACGGTATGTCTAACTTGTATACCGGGATTATTCTATTGTAGACGAGTCATGAAAAGGGGGAACTACAATTGCTGCAATCGTTGCCCTTCTCGTATGCTCTGGTAACAACAGGGTATCGACAAAAGATGCCTTTACGTTGCTCGAGAACAATACCGGTTGGGCCTCGGGTATGTCGTCCCATAGTCTATCATCACTGATAGATAAATGTATCATCGTCGCCAGATGGCTGGGCATTCTTGTTGGCGTTCACAGCTCCCATGTGGACTCTAACAGGCTGTGAGACCTCCATTTTCTCCTTGTAACGGATGTCTGACAGCGGACTAGATGATTCTGCGGCGCACATATCGGAGGAGGTCGCGGGTGCCCAACGAAGTGCCCCAATTGCCATCATCCTTGCTGTGGCAAGCACCGAAATTTTCGGATGGCTAGTACTCGTCGCAGCATCCTTTGCTACGACATCTGTTTCCTCGCTACTCGCCTCGGAATTGCCATTGCCGATGGGCCAGCTGTTATTGGATGTATTGGGAAAGCGGGGTATGTTGGCAATCTGGAGTCTCATCATCGTTGTCCAGGTAAGACTAACACAGCAGATTGCGGGTACACATGTCCAACTCACGCCGTCAGTTCGTGACTGGGGCTGCCCAAGGCGTTGATGCCTCCCGTGTTGTTTTTGCTTTCGCGCGAGACAATGCACTCCCTGGTTCGCGCTGGTGGAAGCAAATCGATCGGCGTACACAAACACCTGTCAATGCCGTCTGGTTCGTCATGGTCTCTGCCGCGCTCTGTGGCCTTCTCGGCTTTTCTGCTGCCGCGTTATCCTCGCTCGCCGGGTTTGTTATTTTCACTGATTTACCGTATGTCTTCGTTCTTGAGGTATCAACCCTAGCGCATCCGTTATCGGCTTGTACGTATCGTACGCTACGCCTATTTTTCTGCGAATTACTTCGGGACGGAATGCGCTCATCCCAGGATACTTCACACTCGGTAAGTGGTATATGCCCGTTGGTATCGTCGCTGTGTCCTGGGTCGCCTTCATCACTATCCTGCTCTTGTTCCCGTCTTCTCAAACAACGAATGCACAAGGCATGAGTAAGTCTCGTCGTCGCTCTGGCATACTTGAAGTGCGAACGATGACATGTCCAGACTATGCGGTCGTGATCATTGTTGCAGTGTTCCTCTTTGCATCGGTGTCATGGGTGGTGTCCGCGCGCAAATGGTTCCATGGACCGATCAAAAATATCGATGCTAGTAGGATTACGCCTATCCTAGACCCGAAGTAACAACCTGGATTATACTTGTACACAACGTCACATATATGTACGATCGAGGACAGAATAATTCTGTGAGAAACGCTCGACAACGCCAAACGTTATGCTTCCTACGAGGAAAAGTACCAGCATACAAAGCAAAGCCGAATCCTCTTGATTCTAGGAGGGACGACCATTGGCACTCGATTCGTGTGGTGAAGGGTTGTTAGATTGGTCCACCTGATGAGTGACGTCAATCGTGGGCACCCTAGTGTGTACGAGAGCCCACCTCAGATCGATCGTATTCCCAATCACGGTCCCTGTACCTGCCGTTGGCATAGTCATACGCATGCCCATTCGCTGGTACAGATGGGCTGTGTACAAGTGGGTAGGATGTCATGGGCATTGAGGAGGTGCCAGTTGGCGATGGACGGATGAGGTTCATGAGGGATGGTGTCGCGGGAACGGCGATGCTGATGGCATCCAAAAGCAAACTATGACCCCCCAAAAAAATAAATATATAAGCGAAACTTTGATGTGTGGGGGAACACATACTCGTTTTCGGATTGGAGTTTGCGTGCCCGAGCATTGGCGAGTTCGAGGTCGCGCTTGTATTCGTCGTGTAGCTAAAGTGACGGGCGATCGGCGCACGTGCATTTAGGGAAAGATGCTCGACGCACGGCGGTGACCTGATCAAACTTTTCACGCAGGGCTTGAAATCTGGACAGGAGCATATGAATAGGCGTGAAATACAGACAACATGCGAAACGTACTTTTCCTTGTAGCGAAGGGCACTCCGTTGAGGAGGGTGTGCGGGCGCCTGGAAGCGGTCGCGAGGGAGAATGGGACGCATTTTAAAAGGTGCATAAAGTCGACATCATGATGTTGTTGCGGAGAAGAGGGAAAGGGTGGCATATCCTACCTTGAATCGCGTGCTTTCTTCCACGGGATGGTGGGGTGCTTTGGTTGAGGCCACGTTGGCATCCATATGTGTTATGCAGCAGCGGACAACACCACTGACAGCTCCCAGGTACGTGTGCCTGTCCTTGACGTAGTATGTACACGAGGCACTCGAACTCGTACAGCCACTCAACAACACCAAAATCAGTATGTATGTATTTTAAGTAACTGGTACTGAAAATGTTGGTTGCTGATCCTGCAGTAGACTGATTTTGCCTGTCAGAGATGTCTACGACACGGAAATAGCTGCAGAAACATGGCGTCCCAGTCGTATAGAGATCAGGAAACGAGGCCAAGGTTCAAGGAAAGAAGCTGCATGGGGCAACGGAAAAAAAAAAAGGTTCTGTGCGCCATTTTCCGATGATATGACGATAACTCCTTCTCTTGCGGGCACCTGCACGTATCGATTGAGCCGCCACTGCTCCGTTGCCTTCATGTTGATTCAAGGTTGCATAATAACAAGAACCAATCAAGATATCGCGACACTGGAAATGAGCGGCTCGAGCCATTCCATTCTGAAGGGAGGCGTCAGGAGGTAAAGAGAGAAACGGGATTTTCCAGAATGCTCTTGAGACAGTCCTTGAATTATAATTCACCAGTCCCGAACTTACAGAAACTACAACCAACTACACCATGTAAAGAAGGTCTGTGTCGCTCATCAGATCCCTTGTGGATGATAGAGGGATCTCGTGGTGAAATGGCTCCACCCCAAGGCACCATAGGGTATTGAAAAAGTGCAGGTGGGTGCTCAAAGGAACACCACATACCTGTACCACTACTTAAACCACGAGCATGCACGGAGAATTCATGCTGGGGAAGAGAACGACTGTTAGTTGAGTGACAAAAATAACCATGAACTGCTCCTCACATAAGAATTAATGCAACCAAGGAATTTGTTAACTCTGAACAAAGCCAACTGCCTGTAACTACTTCACACCCACTATCAAAAATATTGCCGAGATCTAGGTCCAGGGTTTTCACTGCTCAGGCATGGAGGCCAAATGATCGCACGGGAAAAATAATTACCCATAGATATAAAATCATGAGTGTACGCCATCAATGTCTAGGAACAGCATCACATCACCTTGCTGATTTTCTGATTTGCCAAGACCTTGAAAAGGTCGGCTTAGTCACTGATCAATTGACTTCAACGCTATCTACAAGATCGCAGTATCTCCATCATGATGTTCGCTGCGCTGAAGCTGCTTGGCATCGGGGCGGTCAGAGACTCGAGGACATTCCCTGCCTCTCCCTTGTTCTCAGGATCCGGTGAGCAATGTAGACAAATCTCTTCCAAGAAAATTCCAATTTATGGCATCGCCGTGTTCCAACTATGTATAGCATACTTCAGCAATCGTGTCCCAAAGAGTTTCACAGAGAAATGGAGTAAGTGTCGAGGAGTCGGCGTTCAGATACGGGGCTTATCGATCTGCAAAGCGACCCATGGAGGACAACTATCTTCTGGAGCGGTATTCGACATGCGTGCCCGGTATTTCTTCGCAATGGACCCTTTGGAACCATGGGTAATTAAGTTGTTTGCAAAGTCTGTAGTGGTGCGCATATATGCATCCGTCGGTATGCACCGAGTATATGCATCAGCCCTGACGTTGGTTCCTTGTAGGTAATCCATGCAGGATGGATCGCGCATTGCGTCAACGAGGCGTTTCAGGTACCCATCTCAGAGTACATTCTTGATGGTAGGCTGTTCTATGCAGTGATCGTGACATCTACACAACTTCCTGTTCTTTCTTCTGTTTGATAGACAGGTTCATCCCCGGACCTCCGTACAAGTTGGCCAACAGTGTACCTCCAGTATATGTCCCCTTGTCCGACCCGGGCGGGAGCACTGTTTCAGAATGTAGTTTAACGCCCGTTCAAACTTCCGAAAGCCCCAGTACCCCGACAAGCACGTCGCGCAAACGCAAGCGAGAAGAGGCCTACTTTGACTCTCCTAGCGGATCCCTCGTGTTTTCTGGGTTCGACAAAGATGGCATGCCACAGAGACCAAAGAAGCAACGCAAACTTCGGTTCGATCCATCGTTCAGTCCAGAGGGCAAAAGACCTGCTAGGGAGGCAAAACAAGGCTTCAATCTCGATTGGTCCCAAGGCCAACATGAGACTTTGAACGACGATGACGTGTGTAACAAAGAAGATGATCAAGGTAGAAGATTGCAAGATCCAAGACATATGGCCGTACGATCCCCACACGCACCTGATAGGACTACCACCTGCGAAGGCCTACTTCGTCGCATTCCTTGGGACGAAGATGACCTGAAACCAACCTACGTACCTTCATCGACTCTCTCGATCGACAAGCAAGATAAAGAGCTGCCGGTCCGCAGGATCGACTTCACTAGGCTACCATTGCGTACCAACCGTTGGCGGTTTCACGCGATCGACAAATCGAAAGACACGAAAACGATGCTGTCAATTGTCAAGACCACAGACTACAAGATCAAGACACCCAAGAAGATCAGCTTTGCAGATCGCGCTCGGGTTTGTGTGTATATGGTTTCACCCCAACGACTAGTTTCCGATGCTAGCAGAGACGCTGAGCTTACAAGACGATGTTTGCATGAAAGGATTGAGGGCGCATCCAAGGTGGCTGGCAAGACTCGGGTGCCAAGCGACAGCGATGGAGGCCCCGACGATCCGACTACGGAAGCAATTAAGGACCGCGCCCTACAAATCGAGTCCTCGAACATGAACAACGGCCCCGCTCGGCACCTCGAAATGGAGAAGACCGAAAATGATGTGATCACATTGACCGTGGAGCAGGTGCAGACGATGCGACACCGTCTGTTGGAGATGAAGGCGATGAATGAGGTTGACGACAGCCGTCTTGCGCTCTTGTTTGAGCTCGGGATGACTTTTCGGGAACAGGCTTTTCGTCATGTGTGGTAAAGACATCTGGGGATACTAGGTTAGTTCAAGGTAACATACTTTGACACGATTGTGGTATTTCTCGTCCATTCACAGCACAATCCTCAGCTAAACTGGGTTGCTGAGAGGGCTACTCTTGCGAGTGCCTTTCGATCCTGATTATATGAGAATGAGACTGTACAGCGTTAATAATGTACAATGACGTGGAAATTAAGAGCGAGTGTCGCATGCCACTAATAATGATTCTCCTGAATAAAACTTAAAAAGCATTAACGTTCACGGGGCAGAAGGGTCGGAAGGGCGACCAGATCTAATGATCCGGCACTCGCAGAGCAATGCAAGTTATGATAAATAGTTCGGCCATGGAGTGAACGGGCTACCTCACAGGGAAGCTCATCAGCACGAGACAAGTGGCACATGCAACGGATTTCTCACACCTGATAGATACGGAGCTCTCCATCCTTGGACCTTGCGAACAACGTGATTCGGAACGTTGCAACGACTTGATCCTGGGAATCCAGGCACTGCTCATGCCATGCGCACGCGCCCAGAAAGTGCGTCAGTTTGTCCTGCTCCAGAGGACGGACAACGCTGGCGACACGTACTTCCATCACCTTATTCCACCAACGTTGCCGCAGCGAACTCTGCCGCCAACGATATACCTTATCATCAAAACCTCTGAAGGAGAACGTGCCAGCGTGCGATCCTGTTCCGCGGAACACTTGGATGGTCTGTTGTGCAGGGCCAAAAGTAATGCGAATAGGACCTGGATCCGTCGGTGACACCGGCGGCCCGAGGTACGGCGATTTAACGTGACAAACCGGGACGCCATCCTGACCGCCGAGGTGGAGCGATAGTTGCCAGTGGGCAACGAGCCGGGTCCCTTTTAAATAGTATCTGGGGTTTCTCGCGTCAGTGCGACGGGGAGTGTGCGTGTGATTTTTCAAAGATGCTCGCCTAGGCGTTTTCCTATCGTCCGCCCGGATGACCTTGTCATCGCCCCAGATGCTGCCGATGCGATAGATGTGAAAGCACATGGGACGTTGTCCGACGGCGGTCCCCGTTGTGGATCGCATCGTGCTACGCACGACGCTGCTTCGACGATAAAGATTGTTTGAGAACGCTCTTGTCTCCAGCGAACGGCGTAGGAGATGTCGAGATGCTAGTTAAGAGCAGAAGCGAAGCGTATAGTGTGTAGCTCAAGTGGCGGGTTCACCTCCTGCTCCAAGCGGGCTGTGAGAAGCTATCCAGATTTAAGCATAGACCATAAGGCAAAATAAATTCTAATCGTTTTCTAGGATTGGCTGGGAAGCTCGCTAGGATGCCGGACTGCTGCGCTGGGCCCTTGTGGGTCCCATGTTTGGTGACCTTGTTCTAAATGAGATGGGGCAGACAGATACTCAGCCTACATCGACCGAATTTGGAGTTTTACCAATAAAACGGCACCCAAATTGGGCCGATCCAGACCCTTTCGAACAGTAGATTGTATAGGCGGAGCGGTGATTTATTTTCGCTGCGTGGCCATGCTGCGGCTGGACAATGATCCTGAGTCGGCTTATCGTGTGTGCGACGAAGTTCGGGAAGTGGAGTGCCTACGCCGACCATCCCCTGTGGAGTATATTTAATCCAGACGTTAGAGGGCCAAGCTTTCACGTCGATGAATGTGCAAACCAGTAGATGGATGATTGGGTGACGTGCTAAAATGTGGCTAGTTAATTGCGCGATTCACCATCCTTGGCATCCCGCGCATGTGATCGAATCGGAAGTGCTTCTTCTGTTCGCAGAAGGCCCCAAGGAACGGGATGACAGTTTATGTTCAATTTCTGTAAAGGCCGTAGGACTATGCCCGCGTCCGTGCAGCAAGAGCGCCAGTCGTTATTCGTCATATTCGCACATTGTTCTTTTAAACGGCCACAGAATACAACACAGACCAGAATTCGAATGTTCTTATCATCAGAAAAGTCAACTTTGCAACGATATAACGACTCACAGAGTACGTGAAACGGAAATCATGCCTGATAGAAGGAAGTCTCCGCACGTTGATAAACACCTTTATCGTACCAGAGAAGAAACCTACCGGCCCAGATTTCTAAAATTAGGATACTACTTGGCCAAATTTGCATAGACCCACTTGTCGTCTATACCAGTATTCGGCCCCAGATTCCAGAGCATAAATTATCCCCTGAGCGGAGTAAAACCTAGTGAGCGAAACATCCAATTATGGGCAATCGCAATACATACTTAGCTTCCAGGTATGTTACTTGGTCTCGGAATTAAACAAAAAGCGACCTGGGGTACGGCACAAGTTGGCCGGAAATAACCGGTGATATGTCGAGCGACTCCAATTCATTCATTCCGAAGCCATCTTATCTTTGGGGTTCTAAGTCATATAGGCTGCGAGGAAGACGCTGCTTCATATACTGCATAACGAAAACAAAACAGGCATGGTAAACTGTTGCGCGAGAAAGACTCCGTGGAGTACCGGAATTATGGGGAAATAGAAGATGCGAAGGTGCGATTCATACGGTCCCAGACGTCAGCTAGAGTCATCGTGTTGTGGAGCCCGGGGACGTCTAGTATGTAGCAAGTAATCGTAGTAAGCGGTGCTTGGAAAGTACTTTACATAAGTATACGCGATTACCTAATGCGTTCGTGACGAGCCGGATTGATTTTGTTCCCACGGTGTGCAAGTGCTGGACTGAGTTTGTTCTCATTTTGCGTTCTCTTACTCGTTCATGGCGTCCAGGATTGCGCTCAACTCTCTCAAGGCCGCAGGTGAGTACTTGATGGCGCGCTCTCTTTCCACAGCACGATGACCCAGCTCGTTTCGACAGCTCGGCCACGCGCCGTGCCAGCTGTTGCTCGGGCCATTTCTGCGTATGTCTACCCGCTTCACTTCATTAGTACATCAAAGTAATGTCCTCATACAGTCGTCCGATGAGCTCCAACCCCCCGCCGCCAGCAGAACGTGCCTCCGAAATTATCAACAGCCTTCCTTCTTCTCCTGGCCTCATCACCAAGACCGGTGCTGCTCTCCTCGGAACGGGTCTCCTCGCTACTGCCATTTCTCAAGAGTTATACGTCGTGAACGAGGAAACAGTCGTGGCTGTTGGCACGTTCATCCTCTTCTCTTATATCTATCGGGTATGTGGCTTGGCACCGTGGGGGCAAGTGACCAAATGCGTCCTGTAGGCAATTCAAGAACCGTACAAGGGCTGGGCGAACGGCCACATCGAACGAATTAAGGGTGTCCTCAACGATGCTCGCGCTGGCCACACTCAGGCTGTCAAGGACCGCATCAGCTCTGTTGAGCAAATGAAGGACGTCGTTTCCCTTACGGAGGGTCTATTTTCTCTCTCCAAGGTCAGTGGCACGATGCTACAGTAAATTTTATCTGATCCAAACGTTTTGCACCGCAGGAGACCGCCAAGCTGGAGAACGAGGCCTTCGTGCAACGCCAAAGGGTTGCGCTGGCGAGCGAGCTCAAGTCTGTCCTAGACAGCTGGGTCCGCTACGAGCAACAACAGAAGGAAAATGAGCAGACCGAGCTCGCCAACAACGTTATTGCAAAAGTCCTAGCGGGTCTCCGGGATGAAAAGACGCAGAAAGAGATTCTCACCAATGCTATTTCGGAGGTCGAGCGTGAGTATCCCCATCTCTGGTTCTGCGTTGTTTGAGCTGACACAACATATGGCTAGGCTTGGTCAAAGCAAAGGCGATTTGAATCGAGGCGGATCGTAGATAGCTAGATTATGGTAGAAGAATTTGTTGTAATAAAAAATTCTTTCTATCATGGCACTCGGGTATGAGAGCAAACAGTGCCAAACTAAGCCGGCCGTGAAGACGCGTTGACGTTAGCGCGACCAAAGTTGCGCGTCCCGGCGCAAAGAGTTTCGTTTTTTCCCGTCTCAGCCTCGCTCACAGTTCAATCACGTAGCTGAATACGCAGCAAGATGGATTCGGACCTCATCAAGCTCGTCAACCGCCTTCAAGACACTTTCACCAATCTCGGTATGTACCGGCAGTCGTATTTGTACTCTTGAGTAACGGGTGACATGACGCCACTCAGGTAGCGAGCTGGATATGCCCCAGTTAGTGGTTGTGAGTCGTCTCTTGCGTTTCGGAAAAGTCCATTTTGACCTTCACTCAGGTGGGCAGTCAATCAGCGGGTAAATCGAGCGTGTTGGAGAAGTGTGTTTAAACTATCGTTTTCACCGGTCTTTATTTGACACTTATTCACCCAAGCATCGTCGGGCGAGATTTCCTTCCTCGCGGCCAAGGGATCGTCACACGCAGACCGCTCATTCTCCAACT